>JASANF010011470.1:0-99004 GCA_030248245.1 Trissonchulus sp. WLG1_4
GAGCTGTACTGTACATTCTTGTTTTGTAATGTTATAGCATTTTCTTATTTTATATCTAAAATTAGATTTTGAATTTTAAATTTTAAATCAAAATTGTTGAAAATTTACTTTGCTAATAA
This sequence comes from Trissonchulus sp. WLG1_4, assembly GCA_030248245.1. Lineage (NCBI taxonomy): Eukaryota > Metazoa > Nematoda > Enoplea > Enoplida > Ironidae > Trissonchulus > Trissonchulus sp. WLG1_4. The sequence continues at coordinate 120 of JASANF010011470.1, forward strand.
GAAAGCAGTACGCACCAGATGAACGAGATTAAATTAATGCATGAATGAAAATAAAGAACGGGGCAGAAACGCTACAAAACTTGTGCCAGCGAAAGTAGGTAATCCGGTGTTTTCGTGTTTAACCCACTTAATCCAACTTGGGGCAATGCAGTTGTGTAGTGTACATACAGAAAACAAGAAAACAACAATAACATAAAAAATGCAGCATTTAATGAATTTGAGTCAAAAAGCAAGCAAACAGCATCAGACCAATCAGAGTCTGAACAGTGCGCAGATATCCTGAATGGCTAACATCTTATTTCTCATGCTTTCCGTGCTAATTTAATGGACTTTCGTTGGAAATAAATAGTCAACTTTGGTGTTAGATAATCAGTTATATGCAACAGGTGACCTACTAAGACAAAAAACTGAAAAAGTTATATTAATTAACCTGTGAGTTTGTACTTTAATGGCATCGAGATCGAACATCTGTTTAGTTTTTGTTGAGTTTATTTTTCAGAATTTTTAGAAACCACTGTGGTGAAATCCACCCTACAAGTCTCACAATTTTAACAATTGGAAGTACAAAATCTAGTCATTCGTAATAAACTTATATGATGAATTTGTAACGAATTACCCGATTTTGCACTTATAGTTGTTACAATTGCAAGACTAAGGGCCTATTCCATTACCGGATTAAACGGACTGGACTTAGTTTAGTCAGAGGTTTAGGAACGAAATATCGGACTAAACGGACTAAATGTGTTAAAATAAGTCAGTGACTTAATTTTAGTCTGACCACATTCCAAAACTACCACTGGACTAAGCGGATTCAACATGCACACTTAATATTAGCGTGCATAGTTAAGTCCATTTAGTCCGATTAATCCGGAGGCTTTGCAATGGCATTTTTAAGATGAATTTTTGAACTGTTTAGTCCCATTAAAATTAACTCTTTAATCCGGTAAAGGAATAGTCCCTTAGAGCAGTAGGCCCTTGACTTACATAGTTGCAGCACAATCTGAGACTCACCCACAGAGGAAAAACAAAGCCAGTGCTGCAGTTTGCGCACCGACCAGTAGAGTTCCTGGTAGAGCAGTCCGCAGACGCCGGGGAAGGCTCGGGGAGGGGGGTAGCAGTGCCGAATGAGCAAGTCTCGCGGTATCGTCTTCCGCTGGCGAGTGTAGGTGTTGATCGGGCCATGGTACATCTCTGAGACGATTCACCAAACTTTGAAATTGCGCAGAGCGTTGCCATGAAACTTTGTAGACTTGTCAACAATAGTAATCATTAGCAGCTCTTGATGGCCTGAAACATGAACAAACAATGACTGTAATGAGTTATTGTATTGCAAATAAGTCTCGGGACTTCACCAAAACAGGACTAGACTTAATGTTTGATTGATCAACAAAATAGCCAATGGTGTATGTGGCTGAGTGGAACTGAGTAGATTACGACAGCTTCTCACAGGTTAACCCATAACCATGTTTTTGCACACTTGCACAAGCACAGACACAAGTAGAAGCACAGGCATCGAGCTAGTATGTAGCTTTAGGGTGAGCTTTAGAAGAGTAGTATTGTAGTGTTTCTACGATTACTAAAGGACTCATCGCAACAAAAATACAGAGATCAAAGACAAATTAAGGTGGTGTGCCCTTAATAATTTACATAAATATTAAATATGTATGTAGCCGACTGCAAAATATTTTAGCTCATTGGCTGCTAATATTGGTATGGGCGACCGCTTTGTTCTGATTGGCTGTACACGTGTACACAAGTTACAATTTACATATTTGCGCTTGTGCTTGTGCATGCTCTGTTCCGGCGTAATCCCTAACCCTTTAGCGTGAACTATAAGTCCATAAACAAGTGTACAAAAACTGGCGCAGTATAGAGCAGGTATAAAAAACAACAGCATGTGAAAACTAAAATTAAGGTAAACTTCACACTTTCAAAGGAGTGTACAGTATGTATTCGGTCGCTCTGTTTTTAAAAGCGCCGACGGAAAAAATAAAGGACCAGGACGAGGATGAATCAAGCTTTACACACTTGTTTATTTTAATTTAATTATACATATCTTATGTCCGCGGTGGGAACTGAGGCCAATAAAATTCACAAATTTTGTGGAGTGCCTTGTTATGTATCACAAAATTGACACAATTCTATCAGACTTAATTGAAGTACCAGAGTAGTTTGTTCACTAAAAAATTTTTATTGAACAAGTTCTTCTGCTGAGTGAGAAGTGGTTACAGGTTTGAGTGTCAATATTCCAGAGGAAATATTAAACGCGGCCATTATTTTCGGATGAAAAAGTTTCAAGCCCATCGTGCTGCTCACATACTGCTGAGTAGCTCAAAGCCTGTCTTGAGGGGGCGCTCCGGGAATCGGGAATTGCCTCAAAAGTCAGCAAAAAGCTGATAAAACTAAAATATTACTAAATAAGTATTTAGTATGGTATGAAATAACCCTTGTGTAAAAATTTTAAATCATGTGATAATGTCACGTGACTGCCAAAGCACTGCGCGTGAGTGAATTTTCGGCAAGCGATAACTAATAGCATGTTTTTCTTAAAATCATGATTCATATAGGTACCAAAATGTAGCCCTGGCGCTCCTTTAGTTGAACATTATTTTTGTTTTTGATTTTTTAGTGAGAATTTTTTAAAATTGCAATTTTTGTATTTTCGAGGTTGGTCTCTCAGCACTAAAAGCAGTGGTATCATGGTCTAGAACATTATTTTAAAAAAATAAAAGAATGTTCAACTGCGCACAATAATGGGCTATCTTCATGCAAAATTTTAGCCAAATCGGTTGAAGCAGCAAAAAGATATAGAATGCCGAAAATTGCTCAGTATAATTTTTTTGAGCTAGCAACTTTGCGTGGCGTTGCCCTATTGTGCTGAAACTTTGCAGAATTTTGGGGATCCAAGACCCTAGTAAATAAAAAACAGTTTAGGTAGCTAAGCAATATTACACAGTTTTTTAGATGTTGAAAAATACCCAATCGAACACAGTTTTTGGTAAAAGCCGGTTTGCGGGCAAAAATGTACGCAAAATTATTCTTCCCGTTTCAAACATTTTTCGACTACTATTTTATGGCTAATGATGTGAACTGATGAATTTTGAATAAATTTTTGCTCAATGTTCACCCATTTGGCAGTTTGCTAGTAAAAACTATAAAATTTGGCAATTTTCCAAATATCTTGATATTGGTATCAAATGAAAGCCCACATCATTCTGAGTAACTTTGCTTCTTGACACTGGTCCGAATTCGTTAGCTGAAAAAAGTTAGGGCCCAATACCTTGATTTCCGGAACGCCCCCTTAAGCAAAAACTGATAATTTTTCACGGTCAAAAGCTTTAATTTAAAAAAAATTAAGTCAAGAATTACACTAGCATTTTAAAAAGCTGATCTCACCAAGATTCGAACTCGGTTTCATTGATTCAAAATCATGAGCACTTACCACTGTACCACTGAAACCACAGTGTCCGACTTTCGTTAACACTGCTATTATAATTTGTTAACGCGCTTAAGGTGGTAGTTCCAGAATCGCAGTTTCTTAACATGAGGCTATTTTCAAAGCTCTTTTTCAGAGCAACCAGTAAAGCAGGGATAAAATGGCTACAATTTTTTGAAACAAGACTCAAACTTGTCTACTTTCACGTTTTAACCATTGATAAAATCCCACGTTAAGACTAGCTACTCTATTGGCTTACAGTTCAGTAAGCCAACGCGGTAGCTAGTCTTAACCATGATATTTTACACCAAATAAACAAGTTGCCCCTAAAAGGGGCAGGGTTCCTCCCCAGAGATGCGGTGACCATCTGACTTGGTTAAAAAACAGACAGCTTTTTACAGCGGGGCCGCGTATATACTATATTCGGAATCTGAACTTCCTATGTAATTTTGGGTAGGTCGATTTTCCTACGTTAAATTACACTGATGGGGTAGATAGGTCGCTTCTGACTGCAGATCTAATGCAGCTTCGGAAGACAGAAAGTGGAACTTGCAGAAAACCAAAACAGCAAGCCCGGGGTGATTCGAACCACCAACGTTCCGACTTGAAATCAGGTGCTCAGTAGATACGACTCGCTCTACCATCCGAGCCAACCGGGCTAAAAGTTAATGATGCTAAAACCGTTGTTATCGTAGAAGGATATGATTTAGGGAAGGCTTATTACCTTAGTACCTACTAATTAACAATTCATTTTTCTCTATTTTCGCTGATCAAAAATTTCGATTCAACATTCTTCTACCTTCAGTTATGTTATGTAATTGTTCTTCTGTGAGAGCAAGCGAATAACACCAGGTTCTTTGCAACTTCAGTCGAGAGCGTGGTGGTCTGGTGGATTGATTCTCGCTCAGGGAGCGCTTGGCCTTGGGTTCGACTCCCAGATAATTATACTTTTGATATTTTTTGGCTTTTTTATTATTTTTTGGCTTAAAATTTTTACTAAAGTTACACTCAGCGGAAAAACCACAAGACAGTGAAAAATTTTAATTATTTTTCCTCATAACTCAACAGCCGATTAGCAAAAACGGTGCTGTTAAAACATTTGCTGTTAAATGGTTGCACTCATAACTCAGCAGCCGATGTGTAAAGATGATGCAGTTGGAATTCCCAGTGCTGAAAGCCCTAAGGCCGCGTTATATATTTCCTGTGGAATATTGACACTCCAACGGCACAAAATGTCAATTTCTCACTCAGCAGACGTACTTGTTAATCTATTAGTCACTACTACAGAAGGAAAGTTTAAGTCAGCTATTATATCTAAGTAAATGTGGTGGAGGACCTTACAGTCAAGGATGCGGGCAGCAATTGAAAAAGGGTCCGGTATATTTTTGGGTTGGGGGTGGGGCAGATCAGTACGCGAGTACAGGTAAAATGTCCCGTGACACGAAATTCGTCAGGTCATTTAGGACATAAACATATTACTCAGGGTTTACTTTTTACTTTACTTTACTTTTTAGTACTAGACGAAATTGGGAAAACAAATGGTTTTACTTAATTTGTTGCCCAGCACGCAAAGGCTATTTAGTAACTAAACAAGCTTAGATTCAGTTTTATTCAAAATTTTACACAATCTTCAAGCACATACATAGCTATTTTTGCAGAATATTTGCCGGTTTCGATGGTATGAAAAAGACAACCGAAAAAGGAGACATTCGGTTCAGAGACCAAACGGATCTGGTTGTCTCAAATACTAAAAGTGGACATAAAAGGTGCCAACATTAACGATACCGTTAACATTGGTTAGCATTAGTAGTGTTAATTTGGATGCAACGAAAACCATTGCGATCATCACCATTACACTAATAAATCTTTTTACTGTAAAAGCATTTTTTGCCAAAATTACGCACATAACGGGTACACGTGGACCACACACGACAAACGGCCATCAGTATGCACTTGCACGCCCAAAAAGCAAAAGAAACACCACAAAGAAAAAAAAACAAACAAAAAAAAAAAAAAAAAAAAACAACCACAAAAAAAACACATCCACCCAAAAAAAAAAAAAAAACAAAAAAAACAGGGGGGGTAAGGATCACAAAGTCAACAACGATAAAATAGCTTAAAAATTTTAAAATAAAAATTAAGATACCATGATCATTTCTTAACTGGGTAGTCCTTCCGACTCTGGTTGCCCAAAAAAAGTTTATTAAGTATCATTTTAATATTTTAATGGTAGTTCAGACCCAGTGTCCTCCCATCTGACAAAAAAGTGGAAGCGGCAGGGGAAGCTAGGTTGACACACAAAACATAGGCTATGTTGTTCGTACAGATTAGTTTTAACACTGCAGAGCTATAAACCCATGACAAATGTTCCACCTCTAGGTGGAACAAAATGCTCTGGGTGTTTTTGAGTGTAGTGTCAGAAAATCATAGTCTCTTTACTCTTCAGTGCATAGATCTGTATGTCAGTCACTTCGATTATGCAACTACCACCTTAAGCTGAGCTTCAACCTTGGGTGACAAATTACATATGAAGGTCACAAACAAACAGAAGTACATATGTATGAATGTTGACATAAAATAAAAGATAGTGTTGATTACTAACATCAGACAGATTGGGCCGCGTAAAAAGTGTCGCTTCAAATAACGTTTGGATAGGTAGAACTATGTATGTATGTATGTACTATTAACTATTTACCTGTTAAAACTGTTCACGCTCCTATTAATGTGTAATTTGGCTCTTGCTTGGCTTCTCATTGGTTTTGGCGAGATGTAGAGCAGTTTGTAGCTCTGTTTGTCGGCCTAGGGCGTTGATACTTCTATTTGGACTGGACAGCCCCATTTACATAATATCTACCTTATTTTATACCTGACCTGAACCTACAGTCAGTTTCAAATGAAAATGCTTCCGACGCGTCGGAAATTTTGGCGTCGGCCGATGTTATAAATGTAAATTTTCAGCGAGCATTTTCTTCGCATTAGATTTGGGTTACAAATTAATAGGCTAACGTTCGTGAGCTCGCGAAGGGCGATAGGTAGAACTTGAGCATTTATAAAATAATTATGCTACGGCATAGTGCTAAACTTCTTAGTAGACTAATAACTAAGAGCAGCTAATCTGGTTAAGCATGCATATATTTATTTGACAGAGTGTAGATTAACTGTAAAAAATCTGTTATTACTTAGATTAACTGTAAAAAATCTGTTATTACTGATAACTGTGTATTCCTTGTTCACAAGATCACGTTTAAATTGAACTTTTCAGGGAACTAAAACAAAAAGAGCTATTAGTGGTATGTAGTAGCAGTTTTGGTAACGATCTTAAATGTAAGGTACACACATAATCTAATAATGTCTGAATATTAGATACTCACGCACAGTTTCAGGTTTTGACATAGGCACACAAACACGCTGTTTTGATTCAAATTTATGCTTCACGTTCTGCACAAGACCACAAATTACATAATTATGGGCTAACATTACAGAGTACACGTGTGCCTGTAAATTACAGATAAGGTCCCTAATTGGTGAATCAATTACATAGTATAAAGCTAAGCCGGAGTTTCTGTGAAAGACAGCTAGAGTCAGGCTTTGGCAAAACATACACTTTAGAAGGACAATAATAACAGTAGCGTGCCAAAACTGACACTTTCAGCTTGAAGTTGGCCATAAAGCAAAAGTTATGACAGAGTTTTGTAGACAGGAACTGCAATGGAGTAGAGAAACCTGGGCCCACACTGGAATAAAAGCAAGAGTGATTTATTAATAACTATGGATGAAGGTTTTGTCAAAGGCAAAGTTTTAACACTCTATTGGATTCCATTTTATTTATACATACGTACATAAAAGATGCTCAAGAAGCGGTAAAACTTGCCGCGATGCAACATTGAACGTATGTATTTAATGTTATTAAAAATAAAATAACGAAGCGTGTTTGTCATTGATCAGACACTTTAACTTTCATCATATCATCAAAGTCATATGTTGTAAATGTGCATTAGGGAACACGCGATTTGGGAACTGTGGTGTAGTGGCTAGAATTCTTGTCGTCGACGAGACTACCCCGGGTTCGATTCCCGGTGCCTTAATTTTTTCTTTCTCATTATCGGCATCCTCTTTCGCTCAACAACTCGTATACTCTGCTCAGTTCAGGTCATTTTGAAATTTTGATTAAAAGTTTTATCTAATCAATTTAACAAAAGAGTGAGTCATCTCTGAATATTTTACGTCCAAACTTGGTTATTGACTGCAACACATAAATCAATTGGTAGACTAAATTTCAACCCAGAGGTCTGACTGAATCTAAAACTTTTATGCGCCTCTATACATTGTGAAGCATAAAAGAAAGGTAAATATACAAGCTAAGACCTAATCAACTATACAAGCAGTTTGAATATCTATTATTAATGATGATACAATATAAATATTTTATTGGTTTTGGAATATAATGTATCTGACATAAGTAATAATAACAACATTAGATTTCGAAGTTATCAAATAACTCTAACGTTTGAATTATGCATCTCCGTGTCTAGAAAGATTTTACTGTGAAAAGTGCAGGAAAAAACAGAAGCATGAGTGTGTGCGCAATTAGAGACCTCTGTAAGACATCACTACACTACATTACACCTTATATTTATAGTAAAGTTTTGGTTTAATCGAAAATTACCTTCTTAAGCCTGGTTCATACTCGTCCTTGACCTTGTTCTTGTACTTTTGTTCATAAAACATTCCAGATAATCTTCCAAAAGTGATGTGTCCAATTTTTTATGGGGCAAATTGAGGTGATGTATACAGTTAATTTTCAAAAATGATCAATTTTCATTACAGTTGACCAAAATTTTTCCTTGTACCTGTCCCTGTGTCCTTACGAACAAGTATGAGCCAAGCTTCAAGAAGAATGTCATAGTAGCTTTCATGTTACAGTAAACGATTTTCTGACAGGAAATATGCCTGGGTAAAAAAACATGTTTTCAACAAAAACAAAAAAGACAACCCTTTTCTGTTGGTATTCCAAAAATATCCTTCAAATAAATTTGAAAACGTCAAAATGTGTTTTAGTTTAATGAGGAAATTTGAACTCTAAAACTGGACAAAAGATCTTCTACAAACATACGCTATTCACTGAGTTCCGCGAAAAAAGTCGTTATAGCTTAGAAAATTGGAAAACTACCAATGGAATTCTGGCAATTAAAGGAGACATTAAATTACTGAAGACGCTGCTGCAAATATAAAAACGGGTCATGTTAATTTTTGCTTTCATTTCCGTGACACATATGCCGCGATTCACAAAAGGTGTTTAACTTTAGCCTCGGCCTAAAACGTTGTTTTCTAATGAAATATGCACCTACAAGATGGTAATGAAAATGAAAAAAATCGTTAATGTGTTTCAAAATATTTCATATTGTGTATTTTTAGCAATCGCGTGTTCGACTTAGAATTGGTTTAATGTAAAAACGTTTTGTGAACTACATTTACAGTTATTGGATAAGTTCATTAATATTATTCACATTTTTTAGATTTATACTGTTGTCGAACAAACAAAAACGTACGGATCAAGTAATGTTGGGTTGTGTTTGAAAACATACACCTGTACTATTTTTGTAGCACTTTTCGGGGATGATTTTTGTAAAAATCAACACCTATACCTATGATTCGTATACGTTAAACACACTTTAACAAATACATTTGGCAAATTATTGTAACTTTTTCTAATTTTATTTGAACATTATTACAGTGAAGAATCGAGACAAGTAAAACGGCTCCATAAAATTGCATTAATGAATGATTTGAAGTTAAAAAAACACCTGAGTCAATTTTGCTGGTCAGTTTAACATCAGCTTAATTGTAAATTTTATTATATTTTTTATTTTATGTTTTTCTGGGCCGAACGTGCAGTGGTGCAAAAGAAACCGCCTTCAATTAAGTGTCATTTTCTGTTGACAGAGCTGGAATTTGGAAAGCCAGTGAAAACTCTGGGAAAAGGTTGAATAATTCAATTTCAGTCCTTCGTTAGAAGTTTTGGAGTATGAAACATGACAAACCCAGAGTTGGTGTGTTCCTACTTCCTCCGAATAAACTTGGGCTCCAAAAAACAGATGGTGTTGAATGGATTTGGAGAGTTATGAATGTGAACTTTGAACCTCAATCTTAACCAACGTCAACAAACAGTCTGGCACCTTGCCCTCCACACCGCATAATGATTTCTTATATGTAGTTTGTTGTCCGGAGGCGTTCCGAAGGCTAAGAAAATTGCAAAAAGTTTTGACATATCGAAACGTAGATTTACCTCCTAAAAATGTTATTTTTTCAACAGCAAAGCTGAAAAAACAATGCAGTAGTAATGTATTAAGCAAATATATGGTACACAAGTAACTCATACCGATATGTACACATTTATACGCTTTCATTAAGATGAAAGCAAGGAATACTAAACTAAAAAGTTCCAAAGGCGTGAGACAGCAGCCCCCAGAAAGCATGTGGAGAAAATTTCGAATTTTAGGCCGAATTTGGTCTATTGGAGACATATCAGAAATATAAACTTACGCGTAGTGTTTTACTGTTTACCAAAAAATTTAGTTTTCACAGAAAATTGAAAACTGCTAAATAGAAATTGCATCGGTTCCGGTTCCGGTTCTGGTTTCATCGTTCCAGTGGAACCGATCCGAACACTAGATATCGCGTAGCAGTGATCAGATACCATGAAAACATGTTATGATAGATAGATAGATAGATAGTTTATTGCACCAGACAATGTAGAAATACACAACAACGCAAACGTAGCGCAAACAACAAAACACTGGATCAACTACACACAAAAAAATACAAAAAAAGCTATGGAAAATTAAAATTAAATAGAGATAAATAACTTTTTGCTGTGACCTCTGGTAATACTGGAATACTGGTTGCAAAACAAAAAAACTAATGAATATTCAAGCTAACATAGCCATAAAACATAAACTGCTTCGAGATGCCTACACGTTCTTCTAAGCTCGAGAGATTCCATCTTGAGTTTGGCTAGCTGATCAACGTAGGATAAATTTCCTAGACCCGGAAGTAGACGTGTGAAATTTCGTTGAACTTTGTCGATTATATCGATGTCTTTTAAGAAGTGTGGGTTCCATACTTCGCTGGAATACTCGAGTTTGTTACGACAAAAACTATTGCAGACCTTAATTAAAAAGGCCAGCGAGCGGCAACGAAACGCTCGAAAAATTGAGTTTATGATTTTAAAACCTTTAGCAGCTAAAATTTGGCAGTGTGCAGAAAAGTGTAAATTATCGCTAAAAGTTACACCAAGATCACAAATAGAAGCAACTTGCACAAGTGCAGTGTCGGCTAATTTAAATGTTACGGTGATTTTCGTGACCAAGATGCATGATAGAACATTTTTGAAGAGCTAAGTATAACTGCATTTCGTGTGCCCACTTTTGAATATTTGACAAGTCTTGCTGAAAGAAGCTGTTAGTTTTAGAACTTTTTATGTACAGTTTGGCGTCATCAGCGTACAATTTTAAAGTTGAATGATAAACTACATTTTCAAGATCATTTATAAAAATTAAAAACAAAATAGGTCCAAGAAGACTTTCTTGAGGTACACCCAAAACAATCCGATAGGTGTCCATCGATACAAACAGTTTGTGGGCGATCTATTAAATAGTTCCGTAACCATTGCAATAAATCGCTGTCTAATCCCATATTTGATAATTTTTGTAATAATTTTACATGAGAAACACTGTCAAAAGCTTTTGCAATGTCTAAGTAAGCCACATCTTTCAGCTCGTGTCTATCAAGTGCAGCGGTCTAATCATTTAAGGGGGTAATTGCGTTTTTAGGTGTTTTTTTGAAAAGGCATAGCTCAGCGTTTACAAATTCAAATCACAAGCGGTCTTTTGCATTAGGTAGAACAATATGTTTCCTAAATGTATGCCATGCATTGAAATTTAACCTGCGATTTTGTTTCCAATATAAGCGACTAAAGAAAGGTCATTTCCAAAATATTACAATTTTTTACAAAAAGTTTGCGCCACAGCTCTGAATCATACGATTACCTGTTGGGGCTGAAAGTTGGTAAGGTTTTTGACATGTTTAAAAGCCCCAAGCATGTCCCCCACTTTTTTGATAACTAGTCAATTTACTGAGAAAATAGCTGAAAAGCAAACGCACCGAAAATTTAAGATATTTTTTAGTAATTAAAACCCTCTAAAAATGTCCATAGGTGAAATTTCGAAAAAGTGAGAGACATGCCTGGGGATTTTGACCTTTATAGTACTGTCCCAAAAATTCATGCTCAGGCGTCACTTATAACTTGAGTACTGGTGGCGCAAAGTTTACATAGAAATCACAAAAACCTCGAAAACGCAACTACCACCTTAAGCAAAACAACAATTGAAAAGCAGTCGATCGTTTTTCTAGAAAACCGAATTGGTTTGGACTTATTAGTTTGTTAATAGAAAGATGACTAGTTAGTGCATCCCGAATGATAAATTCCATAATTTTACTACAGCTACAAAGTAGGCTAATTGGACGGTAGTTTTTGACATTTGATTTAGCATCCTTTTTATGAATTGGTTTGACGATGGAAATTTTCTAATCAGAAGGCAAAACCCCTGATCCGTAGCTTGCGTTAAAAATAATTGACTTAGGTTTAGCGAGCACAAAGCGTAAGTTTTTAATAAAATTTTGGGGTATGTTGTCGATACCACAACTCTTTTTGTTTGCAATCTTGCTTAAATGCAGCAAAGCTGTTGGTTCATCGAATTGTAATTTTGGCATTTGTTCTTGAACGGCAATTCGTTGTAAACTTAAATTTTTACCGTCGTCGGTAGAAAATACCGAAAAAACTAATCATTAAAGACTTCAGCTTTTTGATATGCTTCAACAGTGACATCGCCGCCAGAAAGTGTTAAAGATAGAATATCGGAAGACTTCAAAATCAATTTACTTTTCACAAAACTCCAAAACTTTGTATCGTTATTAGATTTTAAAATGCGCGATTCTTTTTTAAATATATCTTGTCTTTTTCGTAATCTCGAGATTCGAGCAGCATTCAACCACATGCGATGATTTTGTTCAGACGGCTTGTTTATATACAATCTATGTAACTTTTTCCGACGTATATGTGCTTTATTGGTTGATGTAGACCAGTAGTAACGATAAGGTGATAAAGCACACATAGGTACAAAGGAATTTATGCATAAATTCAGAACAGCCGCGAACTTACACCACATGTCATCAATGCCAGTGCAAACTGCAAAAAACAAATCCCATTGTATAGTTGATAGGTAACTGTTAATTGAAACATAGTCAGCTTGCTCAAAATTTTTAAAAAATTTTGTTGGGTTGTTTGAATGGGCGACCATGAAAGGGCCTAAATTACACTTTATAATAGAATGATCCGAAGTTGAAAACTATTACCAATAGTGAGCATTTGTTCTGAATCATGAAGTTGAATTTTGAATTTGTTCACCGAATACCGAGAACCATTGTATCTGAAATATCTGAAATAGTTAAGTTAAACAAGTCAGTTTGCCATGAGAGTATGCCTTCCGCTTATGGGAGAACAATTTTCAAGATGCTTCTAGCTGCGTTAAAAATACCTCTTGTTACAACCTAATATTAGTTTTTGAAGACGTCAGTATTGTGAAAATGCGTAATTGGAAATATTTCTGTGTCAAATTAGGAGTGCTTCTTTATGTAATGACGCTTTTGTGTAAGCGCAGGCTTGATAGTGTGATAGCCATTTGTAATGGATTATTATTACGTAGAATGCGGGCCCCTTCCTAAAGCCGACTAAACAAACTCATGTAATCTTGGTCCGTCCTTTTAAAATGAAAATAAGAATACTCAATACCTACGCGACCGCTGTTTTACATAGGATAATTGTTATTCAACTCAGTTTTTAAGGTATTGTCGAGAAAAAGAGGGGTATTTTTACTGCACAGCATCAGTGTCGGAATGACCAAAGGGGATTCGAGCCACCCATCTTTGGACTCGCAAGCCAGCGATCTACCATTTGAGCTACCGATTGAGCTGATGCTGAACTGTCGTCCCTTTGAGTATTTAACGGGTCTGACATACTTCACGCTATCATCGGTCTAAAAGGATTAACATATATGCACACTTACGGTTGGGAAATTTCCGGAAATTTTATTTTTTTCGGAAATTTCCGGAAATTTACGGAAATTTCCGGAAACGTTTCTCAAAAATTCAAAAATTACAAAATCATCTATTGTTTCCAAAATTAAACTTGACAGACCTTACTGAGCTATGTTTGAACGTAATAGCTCATATGGTAGCTAATTTTTGTTGATTCATTATAAAATAATTCTTTTTAAGTTCGATGTCAAACTTATGAGACTGATTGATGTTAACTGTTAACCGATTCAACTTTGTTCTTTTTTGTGTTGCTGAATCAAAAAGCTAGGTATGAACTTGGCTTAAAATAAAGCGTACTAGAAATTGACACTTTTAGTTAGAGTTCTTTCCGTAAGGCCCGGTTCCCACTGGGCAGAAATAAGAAATAAGAATTAAAAAAATAAGAAATAGAAATAAAAAATAATAGGCAGAAATAAGAAATAAGAAACAAAATTTTATGCGTTCACAGTGCAGCAATAAGAAATAAGCCCATTTCAAGCTGTTATTTGATTGGCTGGGGGTGAATGTAGGCGGGAATTCGAAAGTACGTACGCAGCAGAACGTACGTACAGAGCGATATTTAAGTTGTCCAATCAGCAGAAAGGAAGGCGTGGCTTAGCGTCCCAAGCTGGGACTGTAAGGCAATTCACACACGTGTGCAGTGTGCAGCACACTTGCGTGCATATGTCTGTTTAGATTGAGAATAAATCACTGCACTTACCCTGGCGCTTTTACACTGGATTGCACCAACAAAGAACAGCTTAAAAATAGGAATAGCTCGAGAATAGCTCAGGAATAAATTAAATAATCATTTATGCAAGAACAACAATCAACATTTAAGCTCGAAAATAGTTATTGTTGAAGTTTTTTCCGGCAATGTGCAAGTTAATCCTGATCTAGTCCAGACTCCAGGGATAGCTGAAGAGCAACGTAACAACTTTTATAAAAAATAACCACATACCTATGTATTCATGTTTATTGTGCTTATCGATTGTTTATTTAGAGCAACAATAACAAAACAAAACAGTTTGAAAAAGCTCGCTTGCGGGTTTTGTTCGTTATCAGGTTACTGACTTGTATCACGTTTCAGTGAGCGGACGAGAAACAAATCCGTTCTCATGATAAATCTGTAGGCAGGTCCTTTTCGGCTTATATTCTCGAGCTCAATTGGCTGTCTGCTAGGCTGTGATTTGATAGCAATGATGCAGCCACATTTTTATTGGACAGCTGGAAAAGAAGTTGTTCTCCAGCTATTCTCGAGAATAGTCATTCTCGAGCTATTCTCTAATAATGCAAGGGAAAAGTTGGAGAATAAAACCTCGGTAATAACTATTCTGGAATTAGCTCGAGAATAAGTTGGTGCATTTGGCCGAAATAGTCCAATTGTTTACGCATAATATTTTTAAGCAAAATTTTTTACACTGTCTAGTGTTAAACTGTGCTTTTTTGCTGGTAAAAATGAGAAGTTATATTAGCTTACACCAATTAAGCTTTTCAAGACGAGTAGTCAGCGAAAACTCTTTTGTAGCATAAACTTACCTAGACTATGTAGGAGATATTTTGGCCCAAACTTGACTCTAGAATAGACCCAGCTAATTCCACTTGCGTAGTGGACACAAGAGCGTTTTGATTTTCAATTGTTTGTTAGACTTATGTAAACTAAGCCCATTAGGCCCTAGCTGTGTACAATACAGGCACGTGAAGTAGTTTGTGCGATTATGAGCAAGTGGGTGGAGGCTTGAGCGAGGTCCGCTAATGGGCGCGAGTCCTCAGGCTGAGACTTCCTCGCATACAAGTCAAGCCAAATCTGATACTCTCTGGCAACTAAGTAGCTACCAAGCTTTCCACATAAATGCGACTTAATATTTTTAATGAAATCCTACTAAATTACAGGGACCGGTTTGTCTAAATCCTCGGGGGAAATAAGAAATGCTAAACTGCTGTGTCGAAATCCCGGTATCGAGGTCCAGATAATTTCCGATAAATAAAAATATATATGTTATACGTATATATACACTAATTGAAAAATCATTGCCGCTTAAGCACGGTTCATACTTGGCCTTAACCCTATCGTGCCCAGAGGATCAAGGGTGATATCACATGATGAACTACTACATCTGGGGCTATGCAACTTGACTAGTCTATTCTAGTGACAGGATCTTTGAACTGTTTTTATAAGGAATTGTCGATCTTCGCATTTGGCCGGCAAATTTTAGTCTTACTGCCACACAGCAAAGCCTATGCTTATATTTAAGCAATGCGCGAATTTGCCTTTTTTTCATCGCAAAAGTAGTATTTTCTTTGGAGCCACTTTATGAAATTCAAATGCAACTTTGGCAGTCCGCTTTTTCCTGCCGCCACCGCAGTGGCGGCAGGACTTTATACTGCTTTTCGCAGTTAAGCTTGGAAAAATTCTAGCCCATATTTTACGTGTTGGAGCTTTCATGTAAGGGGTGTGTTAAATTGAAATCAATTGAAAAACGCTGAAAGAAGATATAAGTTCAGAAATAAAATATTAATAGTCTGTTCCACCGTTCGACGTTTATGCGAAGTCTTGAATCTTCAATTTGTAACACAATGAATATAATTAAGCGTACAGTTTAAAAGTGTGCCCCCTTTGGTTTCGAATTAAAATTCAGTCCTGGTTTTGTGGTATTTTATTTTGGGTTAAAAGAAATTGTATCTTCCTTTTCATATCAGCCGCTCACTAAGAGACATGGTTGGGGTGGGGGGTGTGGGTATATATTTTTGTCAACAAAAACATTTTGGCGAATCGGCTAAAAAGTTAAAAGCTTTGATTGTTATTATAATTATTGATTACTGAAATTAAAATAGTTCAACAATTTTTCATAGCGCACAGGTCGATACACGTTATATAATGACCCCCTGAGAAAACGTTTCACAGTAGGGGTGAAAACATCAACGTCAGATATTATGGAACTATTTGTCAACACCATCATTTTTTAAACAAGCATTGTTAGCTTTGTCGAAACTGAACTCAGGATAAAAATACTCTTGATAAAAATTAATACATAATTGCATTGCATAATTGCATAATTGTACACCAGTTACAACAATGAATCATTATAAAAAGTATCAGTAAAAAAAAGGTTGGTCCATAGTAGGGAATAAGGACAAAACACGTAATTTTCGTTCTTGATCGACACTTCTTAAAACAGGGCAGACGGACATTTACACATACGGGTATGTGGCACATCGGGCAAACCTGCGATTCTTAATTTGAGCCGTTTGTGCCTTTGCACAATTGAAATGGTTATGTACGCCAAGTCCTGATTTCTTTAAAAGCATAAAGTTGCTCTGAAATTTTGCATGAAAATGCTGCTTGTTGTACACCAGATACAGCGGATAATGTAGTTTATTGCTAGCATTTAACTATGGCAGGCGCACAGTTGAGGTGTTGATACTCTAAGGTGAGGTACATTATGCCTGAGCGATGGCGCAAATTTTCACCAACTCTCAACCTTGAACGCTTAAAGCTCAAAAACGGTGCCGTGGGTCTTAGACCCTTAATCGACTATTATGGTTTGTTCACCATTTATTTTTCTATTGAATGGTGGTTTTGCGATCTTTCTACGACGTACGTAGCTCGAGCAATGGCCAAAAAACTAGAAGGTGTCAGAATGACACTGTATAGCCAGTGATACTCCGGGAATTAAAGGGTTAAAGGCATAGGGACAAGAACAAGGACAAATTTTGATCAGTTGCTGTGAAAAGTTGACTGAATGGTACTGCCTACTTTTTTGGCATTAGCACTAGTCTGCACTCCAACAACTGTACATGTAAAAAGTTGCCACATTTTGCCAAGTGCTCTTCTCAGAATTGCTTAAGCACAAAACGACAGTAACAAGGACAAGAACAAGTATGAGGAATTAGACGCCCAGAAAAGTTTTTTTGTAAAAATTCTAGGCTGGGCCGTTCTCTTGCACTGCAGGACTGCTGTTGTGAGCCGGACTCTGATTTATGCGCGATAGTAGATTGCGCGGAGGTTCGATGGGTTGTACTTGGGTGGTGTCCGTCGGGTCGGAGAGTTTCGTGACCAAGAGGCTGACGCACCCCAGAACGGACCACCCCAGCCACACGGCCACCACCCCACCCACGATGCCAAAGGTCATGTTGAAGGTTAGTCTATACTCTTCCGACGTCACTTCCACGTCGGCGGGAATCCAGACACTCATGCGATGACCCAGTCGACCCTCAAACAGACGCGGCATTGAATCAGTCAGAGTTATGGAGTCGTACACAAGCTCGCTACTGATGGCCCACTCGGTACAGAATCGCTTACTGTCACATTGTTGGCGTTTCACGCAGCTCTCCCAACTGGCTGCCCATTTGGACACAGTGGGACCGTCGAATTTAAAGTCAGACCAAATGTTACACTGCGGTTCTGTGATCCTTAGCGACAGGTTACGGTATTTTAATTGCGAACATCCAGACAGTTCTCTGCTTACCAGTTCGTCACAGTTCAGTTCACAGCGGTAAACACCGTAACCCTCGGGGACTCTGTATTTAGGGTCAATTTCGACACAAGGATGGGATTTACGATTTTTGCGTTCAAATCGTCGTAATTTCAGAGAAATTTGATAGTGGGTTTGACGAAGCAAGGGTCTTCCGACCGGGTCTTCTGTATACAGCTTTGGCACAAAATATTGCAGCGGCAGCATATAGTTCTCAGGAACGCGGTAGAAACTGACTAAGTTTGGTTGTTGTATTGGATAAAAAGGGGTGTAGAAACGGTATTCCTTGGTTCCAGTTCGCTGAACTTTGCGAAAATATCTGTAGCTCGAATTACCAGCTGAAGGTTGATCATACAGTATGCTTCTCGTAGCGTACTGTGAAGGTGTATTACCGTATTCCGGTATATTTCCGCACATATACAATCCATTTTTCGGATCAAAAACGTCAAAACTTGGCACCAATTTTACGACTCCGTAATTATTCGAATAAACTACTGAAAACACAGATAACCAATTGTTAAGCAAATTTGGTACGTCACTATAACCATTATCTGCTATGAACTCCTCCAAAAGTTTCAAATATTTGCCGGGGTTTTTGTAAAGTTCTGCCGTGTTGAATCCATCGGAGTCCGAATACATTTGCGACCTCTCAAACGGAAGACCGCGCAGAAAGTAACCCACCAGTAAACTTTGTAACAAATGATTGAAACCCTTAGCCGATAGCTCAGTCCATGCGGGTGTGAGTACGTTCTCGTAAGTGGCAATATAGCCTTTATTGACTCCGTTAAAGTCCAGCGGTTGGTTACAGACAAGAATTTCTTGAAAGTCAGTTAAATTAGTGGGCTCAAAGTTTACTGTGGTGAGCACGGCTTTGCGCAGATAAATCAAAATGACGTCGATGGCTTGGTAGAGAACCACGGCCAACAGCACAACCGCCACGGCCAGTGTGATGCAGTTGACGCGGATATTAATTGTGTTCACCATGATCTGAAATAAACAGGGGGCTATGAATTACATGCCAAGTCCTACATTGTAAATGAGAATTATGGCGTACAGTACCCAGCGGAATTATCTACCTATGACGCTGGAGTCAGCGTCACTGACTGCAGTTTGGAGTCAGTGATTGCAGTCATCTATTGACGTCACAGGTTCATAAAATTGGACTGGCAGATTGAATTTCATTAACTGACTCCGGAGTCGGCATCAGTGACTCCGGAGTCAGAGTCACCTGAGTCATTCCTAGCTAAAGTACGTACCTTTGCCAGAGAAAAGTCTTAGCTCAAGCTGCGGCGTATATTATGCAAATACAATTTTTGTTAACTAACTGACCAAATGTTTTTGCCACAATTCGCCTTGGGTCTGCACTAAGACTGTTGAAAATGTCCATTAGAGTAAAAAACTAATGAAATGTTTGAAATAATGTTGTTTGTCAGCTGAGCGGAAATTTCGCTTGGTTGCAAAAACTATCTCGCTTTATATTACAGGGGGACCATATGAAAACAATATGATTTATCTTGGATAAGCTATGTATGTACCTATTTGATAGATTTTTTAATCAAGCAATATTATAGTAAACTAGCATCAAATCAATATGTTAATTTACATGTAATGTTTTTAAATTTACACATACGCATAATAAACTTCTAAAATACTACATACATGATGTCACTACTAGGTGGTATAAAGTTACTGGGCTGCTCGCTACCTTGTTTTTCTGGTGGTCTATTTGTTAAAATGCTAAAAAAATATATAAAAAAGCTTAGTTTTTTCAACCTAGTGTTAATGGTTTCGGAATTATATATCTATAGCACCGTTATAGCGGAGTGTCAATGCTGCTATAGTTTTTATTATTTACATAATGACCAGTGGACAATATTATTGATTTTTCCTAACAGTAAGTTCTGTTACAATTATATTAAACTAATTAACGAAGTCATAGGAATAACAGACAGAGGTCATTGGTGATTAGTCTGCTACATAGGTAGGTAGTAGATAACAAAAATTGTATTTGCATAATATACGCCGCAGCTTGAGCTAAGACTTTTCTCTGGCAAAGGTACGTACTTTAGCTAGGAATGACTCAGGTGACTCTGACTCCGGAGTCACTGATGCCGACTCCGGAGTCAGTTAATGAAATTCAATCTGCCAGTCCAATTTTATGAACCTGTGACGTCAATAGATGACTGCAATCACTGACTCCAAACTGCAGTCAGTGACGCTGACTCCAGCGTCATAGGTAGATAATTCCGCTGGGTACTGTACCTATGAAACTTGAGTACTGTGGTGTAGTGGTTAGCATTCTTGTCGTCGGCGCGAGCGACCCAGGTTCGATTTCCGGCGCTTCCATTTGTTTTTTTTCCAAACTGGGGTCTCCTCTTACTTTCAACAGATGGTTGATGGTCCATTAAAAGATGTTAGATCCATATATGGTACATACTACATATATATTTATCCTTAATTTTCACTTTGATATAAGCATTCTGACAATCCATTTTTCTTGAAATAAATGGGATATTTTGACCGGAATATTAATTGGTGATTGGCCAAATAGTATAAACTAAGTGCCAATTACTAAGTTAAGATTAAGCAAATTACACTGCCATTATGAGTAACTCTTGCCATCAACAATGAACCGAATTTCCTTTGCATATCAAATAACTTGAGAATCAATCCTATAGTCCTACACAAACTTTTGTAAAGCTGACTCAACTTTAAGGTACTGTATAAGGCATAGTATTAGGTAACGCATTGGCCATAAAAGGTTAATTTCTTGAGTGCTTTATGTAACACACTGTTGGTAATACTAGATGAACACATGCAACAATGCCTGGATCGTACCTTAGTCACGCCTGGTGCTAATGCCAGAGAAAACACTTGAGGTGTCAGTGAGTACTGAGGTTGGTTGCTAAACTACCACAGTTGGACTCAAGTTAGCATGATGTTTTTGCTAGCTTTTAGTTAGATAAAAACTGATGCTTCCTAATAGTTTCTGATCACAAGAGTCTAAAGGCGTGGAAACAGAGTGTGCACCCGTGTCTTACACAACTTTAGAAGTTTAGAAAAGTGCGTACTGCATAACACCAGCCAGTTCATGTCAAACGATCCTGATAATTCATCACCCAAAAACAAGGTTATTCAAGTATTCACAGCCTGGATACAAAGATCACAAAGTCTGTTGGCGGTTTATGACGAGATTTAACAACTAACATTATAATTACAGAATAGTTAATAAATTTGAAAAAACAAACCTTAGTAACTCACGTCCTTCTAGTTCCTGTGACGCTCATGCCTAAAATTCATAATATCAGCTAGTGACAGTGGAAGTACAAAATTTGCAGCTGCTGCATTTTAAGCCTAAATGTGATGAAAAAGACTTAGCAGGGGTTAGGTTATCGTAATTGGGTTAATAAACTTTCTGTTACGTGTTATGCGAGAACTACAAACTTTCTGACTTCGGACTCAACTTGACGATCACTTCACCTTAGATTTACCAACACAACACGAACAATGCAATACATACGTTGAAGGGTGCGCGTAGGTACTTGACTAATGCTTGGACTACAAACAATAATACTGGTTTTCCCAATTTTCTTTCCTGTCTATATCGGATCTCAACTCTCAAATTAGGCTCAGTGGAGTAGCAGAGGTTAGAAATGTTTTTGCGGGGGCTCCACCCTTTGAAAAGGGAACCGAGTAGCTACAGAAGACTAAACTACAGAGATCCGTTTAGGTCACCTATGGATCCTAGTCCAACCTCGTAGTTAAGCTCAGTACCTCTGCGTGCTAACTCAGTCGAAATGCTTACAATCGCCAAAACGTACGTAATGACAAAAAGACTAGCAGTATACAAAAAAACTTACTATGAAAACACTAACAGTACTACCTCCACGGCGATCACAGTGTTTACCTAGAAACACGCCCCTTGTTACTTTAGTAATGCTTTACTGCACAATACAATAATCAACAATTTCCTTCTGATCTCTCACTGATGAAAACACACCCTTTAATTTTGACCAAGTTCTCGCTAACTCTCAATCAACGTGTAATTACTCAAAGTTTGCCTCTCCTATAGCTTCTACTTAAACTTCCACTTGAGCAACTGGTTTCAGGGGATTTGAACTGCTCGGACAAGCTTTTCTGCTCTGCCCGTCGTGATTCGGGGGGACACCAAAGGCCGGGGATAACTAGGAACTTATACCTTGTTTCAGAGGCCTAGCTCAACCCTGACGCCTGCTTTTTCTGGTGTCGGGGGACACTAACGGATCAACTCCCCAATGCTATCTCAATGACAAAACTTTCACTTCACTTTTTGACTAACAACTCAAAACTCTACTCAATACTCAAAATTATGTGTGACTCGTGTAACTTTACGTAAACCTGAAAGAGATAGCACAATACCCTAACAATCAATCGTAGCTACAATCTACACCCTAAATAACGCGCGTAATAGACAATGATCACTTCAGACTCAAAAACCGCTAAGGACACGACACAACGGACTGATACGGAACGGACACACGGTAATCGACCTGAAAACAGCCTATTCTGGAATCGGCACTCTTCTAGCCTGACCCTGTCTAGGCTAGATCACTCTACAGCTCTGATCTACTGGTCAACTCAGTGGCTCAACAGGTCTACTGGCTATCCTACTACCGATCTGTCCTATAGGGTCAGCCTAGGCACTACTATTACAATGCTAAGGACAGTGGGGGGAGTAACTAACAGGATTAGTCCTGGCTGGTTGGCTGGAGCTGGCGGACGGACTGACGGCGGCCGGGGCTGGATGGGCAGGAACTGACGAACCGGAGGAGCAGCGGGGAGCGACGGCTCGGGCAGCGGGCTGGACGGGAGCGACGGGCACTGGCACTGGACCGGACGGGGGGACGACCACGGCGCAGGACTCGGGGGCTCGACCTTGACGTCGGACTGCGGGAGCGACACGGCGGGGCAGGAACTGGGCGAGAGTCGGCCTGGACGCGGCCGAGTGGAAATGGACGCGGGAGGGCGTGGCGACCACGGGAGCGACAGCGGAACGCACGGGGGAGCCGGGGCCGGAATAGGCTGAACCGGACACGAGCGAGCGGGGAGACGCGACACGGGGGCACGGGCGCTGGCTAGCGCACGACACGGGCACAGGGAGCGCGGGGGCAAGGGTGGGACTCGGACGCGGCGGATGCGTACGAGCGGTGGCAGGAGCGCTGAATGGCGCTGTGGCAAAATAGGTGGCCCACTGGCCTCTAAAAAGAAAAGCGCTTAATGCGCGGCAAAGTTACAGGTTCACAGGGTACAAGCCACTCTGGGCTGATCTCGCTCACAGTTCAGAAAATGGACGCGGGGAGTCGGTATTGAGGGTATAAATTTATTGGAAGTCTATAGGCGAGGTATATACAGAGCAGGGGCCAATAATGGGCAAAGCGGGGAGCAGGAGAAAGAGAGGAGCAACCGTACTTGGCGAAACTTTTCTACCCGACTGACTTAGCTACTTGGAAAAATTCGGCATTTTCTTTGATTTTCTTTGTCGGGATCTACCGATCCCGAAACTGACCAATGGGATGCGGCCATTCTTAGGCCCGCCTACCTAAACTTTCACCTAAATCCACTTAAGGGCTGGGGGGTCGAAGGCTGCTGGCCCTCACACCTTGATTCCTAATTCCTTTTTAATGGCCCTTAATTCCTGGTGGGCCCAGGTACCATAAATCTCTCTACTTCTTGGTGGGCCTACCAGAGAACTTAAACACTTGAGTTACTGTATCATGGCAAAATTGGGAAAAACAGGATTAGTGAAGGGAAAAGGAGAGAAAAGGAGAAAAAAGGGGGGAAATGGAAATATGTGACCAAAACCCATTATTACTACTTAATAACTTGATTACTATTACGTATTACGAGACCATATACTTCATTATATATGCGGTAAACTTAAGACCTCATTGCCACACTTAATTATTATGCATTATGGGCTGCGGACCCATTCAAAACTTGACATGTACAATCTACCGTAATCCTCTCACTAAACTTAGGGTAAAACTTAAGCTTTCTTCTGCTCCCAAAAAACATAGTTACCAATACCGTAAAGAGTTCGAAAATGAGTCCATTAAGCATATTATGAAAAGACGAATCAAATAATACCAAACACGAATAGGTTACAATTACTAATTACTGAATAATAACATTACAAGATTAGGGTCTAAAACTGCTCTTTTCACGCCTACGATTCTATTCAAATTCGACTAAACTTCGCAATCTAACTTCGAATAACTTCTTCTATATTACTCCGAATAACTTCATACTTGCTTCGATTATTCTCCACTTTATGTTCTACAATTACGTATATTTCACGTTCCACAATTCCAAAAAATTACTGAGTTATTAACCGACAAACTTCGCTAATTACTTCTGTTTTTAGCTTCCAGCTAGCTCGCCAATATCTGGGCTAATGCTATGGCTTAGCCCAGATATTGTTTACAAACAACTATCCGGCTAGCTCTTATACTCTCAGGGGGACACAAAAATCACTGCTTAAATTAGGTTAATCACTGGTTAATTAAGCGCGACCCTCAGACCATACGGACATATTATTATACGAATAACGCATACGGACAAATGGGCAATTATTACATGACAATCGGCTTCAAATATTCACAAGGAGCAATAGGGAAAGGGGCGGATACTGGTTAGGGACATTATTACGTATTACTTCTACTTCTTTCTGTGCCAAATTCGTACTACACTTCAGGGGGGAACTTAGGACTTCTATAACTGACGATTAACCGAATCAGGCGCTCTCGTACGGACATAGGGGGGAGATTGGGGGTTTTGGGAAATAAGCAAAACGGGGATTCCGCCTGAGAGTGTGGCCTCATTCTGTGCCACGTCTGATCACTAAACTACGTACTCAACCGAACAAGTAGCTCACTTCTTGCAGCTACAACCAAAATCAAGCGAAACCTGTATCAATCAGGGGGCTCGTTAACCCTGTTTTATTACAAGGCTGCTAGTGACTTCATTTTGCCGGTTGAACGGACGTACGGCTGTAAGTAAAACTCGAGCCTAAGCCGAAGCACTAAACTAAACCTGAGCCCTATTCTTGCCCCAAAACAATCAACCAAT
The DNA here is from genome assembly GCA_030248245.1 of Trissonchulus sp. WLG1_4. Taxonomy (NCBI): domain Eukaryota; kingdom Metazoa; phylum Nematoda; class Enoplea; order Enoplida; family Ironidae; genus Trissonchulus; species Trissonchulus sp. WLG1_4. Next base: position 25,272 of record JASANF010011470.1, read on the forward strand.
CAATGAAGACATGTGCTACATAAAGATAGCGAGAACTTACAGGAAATAGAAATATGCAGCTTGGTAGATCGAACTATCACTACTAATAAACAATGGCCTGACTATGTAACTCATCAACTCGTATAAACTTATAATTTACTGATGGCCACTGGTCCCTCTGCGGCGGGAGTGTGTCCGGACTCGAACCACGTGCTGGACTGGGGCACGGAGAAATGTCCCTGCGGCCGCCAGGTCAGAAAGAGCTGTCCCCACTGCAGCGAGAAGTACATGATCTGGTGGGCCTGCTGCTTCAAGTGCGGAAAAAAGTTGCCGCCTGAACGTGAGTCAAAACTAATTTGCATATTATGACGATTTTATTGATCTGCCTATAATAAACAAAATTGAGTGAGCTGTAGTACAAAAATAGAAAAACGGAGTTATGAAAAATAAAACGAAAAGAAAAAATTCTGGCTGTCAGTTAAACAATGCTTTCATGTCATACATATCTGCTACATCTAAGTAGTAGCATTACTAAAAATTGTATAGATTGTCAAACATTATTGTGACAGGGTTTCGGTAAGTTTTGATGCTTATTGTCAAACTAATTTCATCTTAAACCTTATAACTTCTTCGTCTTTTTTATTGTCCATTCCCTTAAAACCATGAAACAATTGTCCGCTACAGTTTTCTTTTGATCTCAGAAATTGCATAACTTGCTATGTTGAACTATTTATTTCTAGATGGCCGAAATTTCAGTTATTTACGACAGGGCGAGGCGAAACCGGGGCAGTTGGATCGAAGCACCAGCCCGGTCCGGAAACTGATCAATTACTGGGAAAACGTTGGCAAAGCCGAGAGACCGGAAAGGGGGGCCGTGGGGGATCCAGCTCCCGCTAGCCAGAAAAAAGTAGGGGGGGCCAAGCCAGGAAAGACGGGGTCGACACAAGTGTGCGCCAAACGTGAAGGGCCAGCAAACAAAACCTTCGTCAGCACATCCACGCTTCAAATGAAAACAGCTGTGGTGTCCGGAAAAAACGAGACAAGCTTGGTGAAACTGTGCACCAAACAAGAAAAAAAAGGCGACATGTTGGTGGCAGAGTCTGTGCTCAGCGAAATGCCCTGCGAGCCTGGCACTGGAACGGCTGCCATCGAGGACATGAAATCCACCTTGTCTGAAGCCGAGAGTGAGATGCTTGATATGCAAACAATCTTTCTATTAGTTGTTTTAGGCTGAAGTAAGAATGCAAGGCAGGTGTATAACATGCAATCAAGTAGCACAATCAGCCAATCAATATCATTGCTTAGATTCAATTTCCAGTTATGTAGTAGAAGTGCACCGTTACCCTTACCACAGAAAAGTTTTCCAGGTTATGTAAATTGAATATTTATTTGTTATGTAGTTGGTCCCGCGTCTTACTGCTGTTCTCCCGCAAAGTGCAAAGTAATTAATTTGTCAATTATTTAACAATTATAGGTGTCTTACTCTTAATGTGCGTGTATATGGTAAACTTCAAGACAACCGTAAGATCATGAAATGTAGGCAACAAATTGACTAAGAGCATTGAAGTCAACCTTATTTCTATTTTTCAGACGGGCAGCTGAAATGCTTGCAAGCAAAACCGTTCCCGGAAATGCCGCGAAAACCCTTTTCCAAAATCGGGCCGTGCCCTCTCTGCTTCGAGCCAGACCAGAACTGGGACCAAATCAAATGCTCCGACTGTGGCAATAAATTGGCTAGATTTTGTCACACTTGCAAAGGTAGAGCTTTGGTCCAATGTGTTCGTTCTCGTTCTTATGCTTGTCCCTTTTGTTTTGTCCTTAAGCGATAACTCCGGGACAACCGACCTAATTTTTCACACATACATATGTACTGTCGGTTCAAATGAAAATGGATTCTAGGCGTCGAGATTAGTGATGAAATCGGACGCGTCGGATGATGTCATCCGACGCCCTCGAATATGAAACCCGACGCCTAGAGTTTTGCCAGCCAGTAATTAATTAGCTGTCAAAGTTCAGGCGTGAAGTTTTAAACAGGGGTGGCTGCCTTGGCGCAAATTGTGAGTACTAAGTAATTTAGTTCTTTTAGCAGCAATAACTAATAAAAATTAGAACTCGGTAGTTAAAATTGCCGTTAAGAATGCATAAACACGTATTAACAAACATATAAAAATATACTACAAAATTTTGCATAACTCGCTTAGTAGTCACCCTCCTACATTTTTCCAGCAAGTTCTACATCAATGATGCTATCCAACGCCCAGCTAAGCCCCTCGGATAATGTCATCCGACGGCCTCGGTGATGAAACCCGACGCGTCGAATGATGAAACGGCGTCGGACAAATCCATTCTCATTTAAAAACGACTGTAGAATTCCACTTTGTATGCAAGAAATTAGATGAAACAATTCTGGTAATTCTTCATAATAGCTGACCGAATCAATCGTAACCCAATCTAATATGTAATTATAAACACAAAAAAGGGGACATAGACACAACAATCGGAAAATGGCCCCACCTAAATCAAACTCGGTTTTACACTGCCAAACCGCTACTTACTCCGCAACTACCTAAACATTTTTCAAGCACAGCAAATTTCAGTTAGACTTCATACATATGTAGCAGATTTTTCCTAATAAATTGACAAAAAACAATGTAAAAAACGATTAGCGATTAAATGTGTAACAGAGCAGTGTAAAACCGAGTTCACAATATGGCAGTGTAAAAAGCTTGTTTGATTTAGGCTCAGACGGTAACGGGTTAGTGCCATTGTGTGGTTGCCTTTGGGAGTATCGACCCAATGACGTAAAACCATATCATCAAACACCGATGACACCGTTTTTCTTGAAAATGCGTATGCGTCGTGGCGAAGGTTTGTACAGGCGTATGCGTCGTGGCGAAGGTTTGTACAGATTTCGTTTTATCAAGATTCATGCTTAGTTGCTTGTGTTCTTACATTATTTTGTGTTTTTTTCTTTCGTTTCATTCAGATGCCTTGTTCTCCTTGAAGTATGTATGAAAGCTTCTCTCAGTTTTACCTATATGGCGTCTGTATTATGAGCAGAGATCCACGGGAGCCATCGGGGGAGAGGGTGGCGGTCCTGCTTTTGTGAAGTTTCCGGCAATCTGTGGCAATTTCTGAAAAAATTTTGCACTATATCTGTTTTTAAGTCATTTAAGGCTGAAACAGTAAAGTTTTTGCGATTGTTCCATTTTTTACTCAATTTTGGTACATTGTTTCGGTAATCAGAGACTGTGTGAGTCGATGAGGAGAGGGGTGTGCCTGGTGTATGAGAAGGGGGTGCCGACCCACAAGAGGAGGGGTGGATACCCCCCTCTATGTTTAGCTAACCATAACACACATCCTTCGTTCTTTTTCAGGCACAATATGGCCCTGGTTTCACAAGTGCAACAACTGTGGGTGGCCAAACAAATTTGAATGATCTGATGTCCGGTGAAAGAGGGGAGAATAGAAAATGCAGGAGCCAGCCAGTAATAATACAAACAAGACGACTTTAATAGTTTATTAGTTATTATTCATTCATTCAATAGGCGTTCAACAGTATGTATTTTGCAGTAAACTGTGCTCACAGATTATCTAGTCCTAAAAAGTGTAACGATTACAATTCTTGTACAAAATAGGAATAGTATGTTTCCGCTTTTATTGATCACCTATGTACACAAAAGGCATGGTCGATGCGCTTGCGTGCACCTTTCAGAAATTCTCCTTTCAGAAAGTCACCTTTCTGAAAAGATTTTCTCACCGTTCACCTTTCAGAAAATTGAAATTTCTCAACATTCACCTTTCAGAAAGTCGAAATGCTGGAACGTTCAGCTTTCAAAAAGATGAAATTTTGGAACGTTCACCTTCCACAAAGATAAAAATTTTAAATAGCAATCTTTTTTAAAACATTTTAATGTGATTGGACCTAATTATGTGTGTATTATTTTTGTTTAATTTAGTAAGTAGTTACTTACTAACAAAGTGGAACATGTAATTTTAGAGAGGTCACCTTTTAAAAAGTAATAATTTTAAATTATCACATGTATGCACAATGAAATTAAATCATATGTACATATAATTATTGTGACTGTAAATAAAATTGACGATTAAGTGCATGGTTTACTCTATTTTTGGTTGAATTGAATTTTTGTGAGCCCCTAGTAAAAAATTGGCAAAAGCATTGGTTCCAGTTTGTTACATCTGCGATGTGCCTTCCCTGGGGTTACATAGTGTGCAAATTTGAAGCGAATCGGAGAACCTAAAATTTTCACTTATACAGGCAGCCCCCCCTTAATTAAATAAGTCATAATAAGGTCCAATCAGATTACAAAAATAATGACAATTCAAAAATTTTATCTTTCTAAAAGGTGAACCTTTAATTTTATCTTTCTGAAAGGTGAACGTTCCAAAATTTCATCTTTCTAAAAGGTGAACTTTCCCAAAATTTCAACTTTCTGAAAGGTGAACGTTCCAACGTTTTGGCTTTCTGAAAGGTGAACGTTGAGAAATTCCAGTTTTCTGAAAGGTGAACGCTGATAAATTCTTTTCTGAAAGGTGACTTTCTGAAAGGTGAATTTCTGAAAGGTGAACGCAAACCGGTAGATGCGTTCCAAATTAGCGGCTAAACTAACGTACATAGCTAACGCCATGCGGGACTATGCATCTGTGCAGCAGCATTACGCTTACTCTGTACATGTGTACATAAGGTAAGGCTTGCTTGCGCAAAATAGGCTAATTACATGCAAACATCTGGTACGAACGGCCATACTATTCCAATTATGTACTTTATTTAGTTAAACAAAACAAGAATACATAATAAAACTAAAATAATGACTCATAATTAAATCCTGATAATCAACACAGCCGCTTGAAGTTAATCAAGAATAATATAAATTTGCAGAAAAATTAATTGGAAAATTCAAATCGGTCACTGTGTACAAAGTAAAACATTGGGTCTATTCCTTTACCGGATTAAACGGACTGGACTTATTTTAGTCCGAGGTTTGGAATGACATATCGGACTAAATAGACTAAACGAGTTAAAATAAGTCTGCGGCTTAATTGCAGTCTGACCCCATTTCAAAACTACATACATACCACTGGACTAAACGGATTTAACATGCACGCTTAACATTAGCGTACATAGTTAAGTCCGTTTAGTCCGACTAAAAAGCAGCGCACTAAAAGTTAAGTCCGTTTAATCCGGTGGTTTTGTAATGGCACTTAAAAGCATAATTTTTAAACCATTTAGTCCGATTATAAGTAACCCTTTAATCCGGTAAAGGAATAGGCCCATTGTTATGTCGGCCCAAGTGTAGTGTCCTACACTGTTAACTTTGTTGCAAATTTGCCAACATGGCCAACTTAAATGGCCAACTTGGCCAACTTAAGTTGGCCAACTCAACTTGGCCAACTTGGCCAACTTAAGTTGGCCAACTCAACTTGGCCAACTTGGCCAACTTAAGTTGGCCAACTCAACTTGGCCAACTTGGCCAACTTAAGCTGGCCAACTCAACTTGGCCAACTTGGCCAACTTAAGTTGGCCAAATCAACTTGGCCAACTTGGCCAACTTAAGTTGGCCAACTCAACTTGGCCAACTTGGCCAACTTAAGTTGGCCAAATCAACTTGGCCAACTTGGCCAACTTAAGTTGGCCAACTCAACTTGGCCAACTTGGTTTTCAGTTTTTCAAGTTTTTTCAAGTTAGTCAGTTAATGAAAATAAAAATTTAAAATGTAAACTTCGAGATTTGAACTCGACTTTATTTCAAATAGTGAAAGTATCGGATGTTCAAGTTGGCCAAGTTGGCCAAGTTGATTTGGCCAACTTAAGTTGGCCAAGTTGGCCAAGTTGAGTTGGCCAACTTAAGTTGGCCAAGTTGGCCAAGTTGAGTTGGCCAACTTAAGTTGGCCAAGTTGGCCAAGTTGAGTTGGCCAACTTAAGTTGGCCAAGTTGGCCAAGTTGAGTTGGCCAACTTAAGTTGGCCAAGTTGGCCAAGTTGATTTGGCCAACTTAAGTTGGCCAAGTTGGCCAACTGAATTTGGCCAAGTTAGCCATTTTTAAGTTGGCCAAGTTGGCCAACTGAAGTTGGCCAAGTTAGCAATTTTTAAGTTGGCCAAGTTGGCCAACTGAAGTTGGCCAAGTTTGCCATTGAAGTTGGCCAAGTTCGCCAAGTCAGCGGGCCAATTTGACCATTTCTAATAGCACAAGACCAGGACGGTGTGCCCCCGGATGTGGCCTCAAAATTTTTTAAAATAATTGTTAATGTCTTTTCAGATTCATTTATTTCTCATCATCCAACATTTAGGCAGAACAGTTAACAATTCTTAGAAACAAAACTAACTAACTGTGTATATACATCAACTGATTAAGTTGGCCAAATTTGGCCATGTAGGACAGTACACTTGGGCCGTTATGTCCACTGTTATGTTAGTGTTTTAAATATTAAACCTCAAAACAATAAATATTTTTTGCTTATTTAGAAATAACATGTTGAATAAAAAGAGGAGGCCCCAATTTGGAAAGAAATGGAGGCGCCGAAAATCGAACCCGGGCCGCCTGCTTCGAAGACAAGCATGCCAACCACTACACCACAGCCCCCGAGTCTCATAGGCCCTAATTCTCATTTACAACAAACACACAGGGCTTACTAACAAATGATGAATAATAAATATTAGAAGAAGGAAATCATTCAATAGACAATAGCAACCCAAATCTTGTTGAAACGAAAATAACTATACTATTGATATGATCACTCAGGCACTGAATTTGACACAGGCCGGTGCGGAGCAGTGTGCCGTGTGACCAGTGAACCTGAGTCTACCGGTCTGCGAACAAACATGAAAACTGACCAAATTGCTGCTGTTCTGATTGGCCACAATCAACAACTTTCCGCACGGACTGATGGCGAAATTACGAGGGCAACCCCCACGGGTGGGTTCCCAGTCAATCAGCCTCAGCAACCCGCTGCCTAAGTCGATGCTAAATATGGCTAGGGTATCGAACCCCCGATTTGACACGTACAAAAATCGACCATCCGGAGTGGTGTGCAGATCCGAGGCATAGCTGGTACCCTGGAAATCGATTGGCAGCGTTGATCGCGTTTGCCTCAGTTCTAAGGCTCGATCTGTGGCAGAAATGTGGTAGACCAAGACTTGGTTGCTCAGTTCACAAGCCACATAAGCGATAGACGGGTTTTGCGGGTGAAAGATGATGTGACGCGGGCCAGCACCTGAAAATATGACCATCTTGAATTCTTAAAATCTCACTATTTTTTATTGAGTATAACAATCCCAATAGAAATCCGTTAAGATGCAGCGCCATGTCCTAAACTTGGTTATAAGGGTTTTGTTTGAATTTATTTGATTGAAATTCGCACTTATTCAAAATTTAATATCAAGAAAAATAGGATTCGAAAAAGTGACAGGTTTATATACCTTGAGCAAATTTTACTATACTAAGTGTTTACTAGCAAAACCACAAAATGTAACAACACTTGATATGATTTACCAGGAAGAGTATAAACCCAAGACTTAGAAATATCGCCATCGTTCCAGGAACTAAGTTGGCCGGTTTCTGCGTTCAATCGGTATTTATAGATCCTGTCCGCGCCCAGATCAGTCGTCAGCACCAGGTCTGAGCCCGGTTGCGCCACGACGCAATGCGGGTGCGCCGCCATTTGACGCGACTCCACTGTGGCGCACATTTCCGTTTGCTTCAGACAACTTCGCTCTTCCAACCCTCCAGGACTCCACCTAAACAAGCACTTTTGTTGACGAGCGTAGTTTTTGGCACACGACTACAGGAAGTATTATTTTACCGTATCGGTAAAATACAGCGCGGCTTACAGAGAGCAGTCCTGCTTCTTTGCAAATGTTTAATAGATATTTACACAGAGGTTCAATTTTACACAAATCAAACTGTTTTGAAATACCAATATATAATTTTATTTCGACAAGCTTTAAAATTTTAATAAAGTTCCGGCATCCATATTACTACCGTACCGTACGGCCACTAGGATCTAAACCCCATTTATGTACAGATGTGTATGTAGATAATTTTGTATGAATAAAATTTCTCTAAAACGCACTAGCACTGTCGTCTCGTTTCGTTAGCACGAACATTCGTAAAAATTGTATAATACAATAATATGAAACGCCCCGTTCAGACTTCAGCTTAAGAATGCTTCGATTAGGGCTTAGGACACACCCCGTTCAGCTGCTGTGAAAAAGTTGAGCAATGGTTTTGAGTTTTGACAAACTTTAAAATGCATAGTACAGACTTGATGTGATCCCATCTTCATTTGGCCTCACAGGTTTTTTAGAAATAATACGGGATAAAACGACAGAGAATAAGGAAAGGGACAGACCAATAAGGATAAATCTCGGCTGCAAATTTCTGTTTTCTACAATATCAAACAATTCAGAAGATATTTCCGGATCTCACAATCACACCAAACGATCACTCACGTCGCACACTTTCAGAAAATAATCTAGAAAAACTTCGTTACTGATTACTTTTTATCGTCATATAAAGTCTTGATCTGCAAGAAATTTTTCCAATTCATTATGAAACACTGGACAAAATTTCTATTGTCACAATGTGCACACATTAAGAATGTGTAGTTCCATTCTAAATAATACTAAAATTAATTGTAAAATATTGCGATAGTTAATATTACAGTTGATTGTCAAGACAACAATGATCACGGGTTCACGACATCTTGACATGTGCGGACAGACTTTCGCATACACACACACTTGCACACACACTAGAGTTCGCAACGGGTCGAGATTTCATAACCCGACCCGACCCGACCCGAGCGAAAGTCTAACCCGACCCGACCCGACTTCTACTGAAGCTGCTAATACAAATACTTGAGATTTCCTTGTCACTTTTTTGTTTCCAGCTTTTTATGTATTTCATATGTTTTGATAAGCTACAGTACAGATGTACATTGAGGGGTCTGGGGGGGGCAAGCCCTACTCCAAATTTGAGATTCCGGGGACAAGCACCCCTCAGATTTGACTCATCGGGAAAGCCCCCCTCCTTGTTGCTAAAAAAAGTGCCCGAAAACTCCTCAGATAGCTGTAAGTTGCTTAAATGAGCAAAAGGCAAAAAAATCGCCAAAAATGTCGGAACTTTTCAAATAATTTCCTATTTTTAAGCAAAAATTGGAAATAATAGCGTTTTTGTCAGTTCAAGCCCTCAAAACGTCGAGAAAAGCCCGCTAAATTTTGAAAAATCCGGGGCAAGCCCCCCCTAGACCGAGACCCCATGTATATACGTGTAGGTATGGACTAAAGCAGCTTATTTATGAGCTAAAAAGAACTAAGAGCACGGAAAAGCTGTTACATCACTCTGCAGCGAGTACATTCGGTTGAAAATATCATCAAAGCAGAAAAATTTAATGTAAAACTCAAGGATTTATACCCAAAATTTTTGACTCAAATTGACCCGCAAAACCCGCGGGTTGGAAAATCTCAACCCGACCCGACCCGACCCGACCCGACCCGACCCGACCCGACCCGACCCGCACCAACCCGACCCGATTGCGAACTCTAACACACACAACAAACAGACAGGCTGGCTACGCCTGCTCAGTGCAGCAGCCAGCAGGCTGCAGTGATGCACTGAAACTATGCATGATTTACATGCAAATTTAGTTTCAGTGCATCACCTGAACTTAGTATGCACGGCCGCTGAGGCGGCCGCGCAAAAATACTGTATACATACAGTAAGTCAAATTGTCTATTATTACAAACAAATTCAACTTGGATGAGCAGAAAATTTCTACCACCACGTTCCCTTTTTGGTAATCTCTCCTTTCTCCCAAGTTAAAACCGGTTTGATTGAATAAAAATATCAATCAAAAGTAGCATTACGTCAATTAAAAAGCGTAGCGTTAAACATAGGTGAGTACCAGTCAAATTTAAACTTATAATAGCTACATAACTTAAGGGGGTAATGTCGTTTTCGTGGTTTTTGACATGATTTCAGTGTAATTTTTGCGCCCACAGAACTCAAGCTAAAAACGGACTACGGCTTCGAAATTTTAACCACATTATCTTTAATCCCCACCTGTTTTTTCCTTTTCTAAAAATAGTTTGTAGAGTTGGTGTTATGGGCTTTTGAAAATTTTAGAGAAAAGTCAAATTACGTGATTTTTGCACAAAAATGTCATTTTCTCAACGTAGAAACGACTTATCAACTATATCAAAAAAACGGGTGGGGATATTATGTCAGTGCATAACTGCAAAAAGTTTAGTAGTTGTTGGTTGATCTTGAGTTTCATAACTGTGGCGCAAAAATTAGTCAAAAAACCGCTGTGTATTCAAATGATTGTAGCAGTAAAATTGCAAAAGATAATCTGCTTTTAAATATACGTTTTTTAAAGCTAGAAGGTGTAAAAAAATGTAAAAAAGACCGCTCTAGTTTTTGTTGAGGTTAAGTGCAGTTGTGGTAGTTTAAAAAAACACCTAAAAACCCCCTTAAGCTAGTTTATATACTGCACATAAAACACGAAAAAAGGAAACACAGCACTACTTGAATGACTGCACTTGTCCTGTCATATAACTGCAGACCAGCAGACAACCCCGACTTTCCGCGACGTAGCAGGTGTAATGGAACGTTGGCGAATCCGTTATCTTAGTGGCGTCACCGTCGGTATTGACGTCGAATAAGGACAGTTTCCCGACTTCTTCCTCACACACAACAGCCAATTTGCTTCCGTTGTCAAACGAACATAGAAATGTTGGATTTTCGCGTAACGAAATACAAGCGTTTCTAGAACTCATAACGATTTCTCCGGTGTTTAAGTCCACAGAGTAGCAGTGAATACCCTGGCCATAATCAGGTGGACTCGTGTGCGGCTCGTTGCGAGTGTAACAGCCAACAAAAATCTGTGCTGCCATTCTGAAAACAGATACAAATAGACTGACATATTAATTAACTAGTAAGAGAAGATATTTGTGAAATAATCACATGTCACGTTAACTTGATCACTGATGGCGTACAAATTGCAGATAAATTATGTTGTTGATCAAATTTAACATGCAAATAAATAAAAACTGCTTGGCTAAATTTCAGGTGTCTCACCGCAAACATTGTTCTTGCAGATAATTACTGTACTGGTATTGCTAATATTCATATCGGTATTAACTTAGGAAAGCTAATACCAATACATTACATAGAAGCCTAGTATGTTTGATATGTCAGCAATAGACCTTGAGAAGCCCGGCGTTGATTACAATGTGCAGTAATTTGCAAATTAACTCATTCAAAAGGTCACAAAGTTTATGGTTCAGAAACTGTACACGATGTTTAGTTCATATTCGACTATCAGAGTCCGCTGTTCTGGGACAAAAAATTAAATTGCACAGCCCCGTTGAAAAAATATCTGCCCATCTGGACTAAAACAACGGAACTAGGAGTCACTCGCTCAACCGCGGAATTATTTAAGTATGCCACGGACATATACTTCCAAAACCATTTTATTTCCATTAAAAGAATTAAATGTACTTAAATCTGGGGCCGTAATCTCAAAGTTACCTGCAGGTAAAGTTAGGCTAACTTTACCCACAGGTAAGGTGAAGGTAAAGTTCTATTCTCGAACAATGACTAAAGCCTACGTGATAACTAAAGTTACCTACCTTTAATATTCGGATCAGAAAAGTGCTTATTTTGTTTGCAGCTAAAGTTAATATTTTGTGCAAATTTTTAGTCTGAACCGTCGATGTTAGCCTTGTTTGCAATTTTAACTTTACCTTTACCCACAGAATTAACTTTGTCCTCACCTTACCTGTGGGTAAAGTTTGCCTAACTTTACCTGCAGGAAATTTTAAGAATAACCTGAATTTGTTCTTCGTTTTGTTTTGTCTAGGTCCTAGGATAGTTTTAATTTCTATCCCAGTAATTACATATATACGTAATAAACAATAAATATACCTAGTAATGGTAAAAATATATACTATTTTTCACTGAACAAAAAAACAACACACAAGAGAACCTGACAAAACAGGCAATCCAAACACGCATAAACAACATTCTGAGCTGAGTTAACCGACGCCAATATTACACACATTGCCACAGCGTACATACAGACAGGCTCTTCTGCTGATAACACACACACACTTTGCGTGATAACACAAGGCACCACATGTATATTTCTGCAGGCAAAACGTAATAATGATATTGATATAAGGCAGTACAATCGATTGCTCAACTTTCATGTGCTCGACCACAATTTTAGTAGTCAATTTCACATCAATCTACAATAGCCCGACTTTCTCATAAAGACAGACAATCGGGTCCAACTAAAGCGCTCAGAGTGAAATGTAGACAGTGAGCATTCATTCGCTCGACTTTCAATTGCTCGACTTTCATTTGCTCGACAAAAATTAAAGAAATTTCCAAATCAGCCTATGTTTACAATAGTTTGCGATTGCTCGACTTTCGGATGATCGACAACCCTTTAATTGGACCCCTTTGTCTGCCTTTATAGTCAAAGATGCACATAAGGGGGGTATCTACCCCCCCCCCCCCTGAGGGAGGTCAGAACCCCCCCCTCAGACATCAGGCACCCCCCCCTCTACCCCCCCTCCTCTGATGGCCAAGAAAGTGCCCCTAAAATGCGTAAAAAGTTGAAAAATTGCAAAACATTTTCGCCTGCGGCGAAAAAAGTACCCCAAAAATGAGTTGAAAATCGAAAAATTTCGAAAAATTGTCGGCTGTCACCGAAAAATGGCCAAAACCAGGGACCACCCCTCCTTTCCGCCAGGGGTCGGGCACCCCCTTCGCCGATTCACTCCGTGCATCTCTGTTTATAATCCTAGTGTCTTTGAATGCTCGACAAAATTTGATTTAATTATTACAACAGAATTACATTTAATGTAATGTGGCAATACTCCATTCCAAAAATTTACAACTTTTGCAAGTGGATTAACCTCCCTTTAAAAAAATGGACAGTTTAGAAGTGAATGAATACGTGAAATAACTAACAGTTTGGCTTCGCATGCACAAGTGGGTGGTTAGGGTCACGTGCGCGGTGTGCAGTGACATGCAAATTAGATGGGCAAGCGTGTGCAGTGTACAGTAGTATATGCAAATTAGATAGGCGAGCAGAAGTTGTACTGTAGGTGCAGCCATTCACGTTGTTTCTGTCGCATCAAACTGGCCGGTTTAAAAAGCTTCAGCTTTCGCCTTCTAACTTTTTTGTCGGTCGCCATATTTTTGGCCCTCTTGTCCGACATTTATCAGCCAAACTCGCCATGCCAAATGAGCAACTTCCAGTGTCGGAAAGCCCCAACAATGCCCAAGACTCACAACACGATGGATCACCAGACGAGGAAACGGCACAGTCAGTCAATTTCGATCCTCACACATTCGCAGGCGAAATGCAGTCGTATCTCAGAGACGAACTCGATGCGCTGCGCGAGGAGGTGGTTTCCCAGCCGAGATCAGATCCTGCAATCACATTCCGGTTCAAGGGTAACGAAAAGCAGCACCAATTCAACGCACAGATCCTGGATCGGCTGGACACGCTTCAAGGACACCTCTCACGCTCAGGGGACAAGTCGGCAAAGCGAAAGGTCGAGAAGCTCATCGGAATCATCGAAACCAGACAGAAACGCATCAGATGGGCGGATTCTTCCCCGGCAGGTTGGGATCTTGTCGAGGTTCTCGACCGCAAGGATCAGCTCGGGGTCAGTGAGAAGGAAGCTAAGAAGGTCGCCAAGGCAGAGCAGGAAGCTCTTCAACTTCGGGCAGTCACAAAGGGGGCACGAGGCGGAGCCGGTCGCTCCAGAGGGGGGCGATACTTTCGCGGCCTTGGCTTCAGAGGGGCCTTCAGCCAGGGTCCCTGGAGGTCCGGGTTTGACTACCAAGGAGGGTTCCACGGGGGCACTGGGCAGGTCGGTTCGAGTTACCCCTCTCCGACTACAACGGGTGTCGAGTTCCAGTTGGTCCCTGGTGCCTCCCTCCAGGCAATCCCGCAAATGGTTTCTGGGACCCAAAACCAAAGGGGTCAGCGAGTCAGTTCATCCACTAGAGACTGCTGTTTCGCCTGCGGGCGACAAGGGCACTGGAGAACCAGTTGTCCATACGTCGCTACAACCTCAACGGGCGGACGGACGACTTCCCAAAGCAGTCTCAACTAGCATCGGTCGTCACTCCGCTGATTCTTGTAAGTCAAATAGTACTTCCGTTAAGCATAGTCTTTGTAATCATTTAGAGTTTTGGCACACTCTGAAAGCTAACACTTATGTTATCAGTGTCGTAGAAAACGGTTACAGCATACCCTTTTTGTCCATTCCAAATCAAGCTTTATTTCCAAACAACAAGTCAGCGCTTAATCATACGGTTTTTGTAACCGAAGAAATTCAAAACTTATTGAAAAACGGTCTCATTGCAGAAGTTTCAGAACAACCTCACGTTGTTAATCCTCTTTCAGTAGTTGAACAGCCCACTAAATGTCGCCTGATTTTAGATTTGACATATGTGAATCGATATGTGTGGAAAGAAAAATTCAAAATGGAAGGTTTGCCTATCGCTCTGCAATATATAACTAGAAATTCATACATGTTCAAGTTTGATTTAAAGTCCGGTTATCACCACGTAGATATCGCCAAAAACCACTGGACCTATTTGGGCTTTTCCTGGAGTAATAGCGGACACACATCCTTTTATGTGTTTACTGTTCTACCTTTTGGCTTATCGACTGCACCATATATATTTGCAAAAATTCTCAGGCCTTTAGTTAAGTATTGGAGAAGTCAAGGTTTTAAAATTGTCTTGTATTTAGATGACGGCTTTGGTGTAGCAGGGACCCAACAAGAAGCGCAGCAGGTTTCGGATGCCGTCAGAAGAGACCTGGAACTGGCAGGATGGATTCATAATCGTGAGAAATCGCAGTGGGTTGTTAAGAAAAACCTTGAGTGGTTAGGTATGCAAATTAACTCGGAAAAGTTTATGTTATCCGTTCCAACCGAGAAAATTACTAAAATTTGCAACGGGCTGCAATTGATTTTAAATTCTAATCAAGTTTCAGCCAGACAGTTAGCTAAATGTATTGGTGGTGTGATAGCTACTACACCTGCAGTTGGGAAAGTCACTCAGTTAATGACTAGAGCTTCTTACAGCTTCATAAATAATTGTGACAAATGGGACTCGCGTCAGTGTCTGACGCGCGCAGCACGCCGTGAGTGTGAGTTTTGGCTTGCTAACTTAAAAGCTTTTAACGGCAGACCTATCGCCGCCTATAATCAAACGGAATTATTAGTTTTCTCAGATGCTAGTAGTAAGGCTGGAGGAGCCTTCGTTACTATTGCCGGCACCTCTCACATATGTCATAGGAATTGGCAGGTAGAAGAAATGTCAAAAAGCTCAACGTGGCGAGAAGCCAAAGTTATAGAATTCGCATTGGAATCTTTTACTACCCTTTTAAGAGGCAAGGTAGTGAAGTGGCACACTGATAACCAAAGTGTAACCAAGATTCTAGAAAAAGGAAGCCCAAAGTCTGAGTTACAGGATATAGCTATGTCCGTATTTGCCTTATCTGTATTGCATAATATTCGTTTAGAACTCGAATGGGTGCCCCGCGAGCAGAACGCAGTGGCAGACGCTATTAGTAAGACGGTGGATTGGGACGACTGGTCGGTCAGTTGGGACTGGTACCAGAAGCTAGCAGACGAAAGTGAGCCTTACACCTTCGACAGATTTGCAAATTCCGCGAATGCGAAAACAAAGTGTTTCAATTCTAGATTTTGGTGCCCAGGTACATCAGGGCCTGACGCATTTTCATTTTCATGGGGAGAGCATAATAATTGGCTGGTCCCCCCCATATACCTGGTACCCCGCGTTTTGTCACATTTAGAAAAGTCTCACGCTAGAGGCACATTGATAGTCCCAAAATGGCCATCGGCCGTGTTCTGGCCTTTAATTTTTCCTAACGGAAGATACAAGGGTTTAGTTAAGCGGATAGTCGAGATAAAGGATCCTAAATTTATCATCCCCGGAACCCAGTCCACTTCTATTTTTACCCATGATAGCTCAATCACCTGGCTAGCCGTATTCCTAGACGCCCGTTCTTTGTAAATTCACCTAACTGCTTGTGCTTGTTTAGCTTAGGTGTAGTTATGTTCGGTCGGAGCTAACGACAATAGAACATAACTAACAGTTTGGCTTCGCATGCACAAGTGGGTGGTTAGGGTCACGTGCGCGGTGTGCAGTGACATGCAAATTAGATGGGCAAGCGTGTGCAGTGTACAGTAGTATATGCAAATTAGATAGGCGAGCAGAAGTTGTACTGTAGGTGCAGCCATTCACGTTGTTTCTGTCGCATCAAACTGGCCGGTTTAAAAAAAAAAAAAAAAAAAAATTACAAAAAGCCGAATGGCAGCAAGATAGCATGGCCGAGTGGCACCATACGAATATATGCCGAAGGGCACTATTAGAAAATAAGCCGAATGGAACCATCTGCGTGAAGCCGAGTGGCATTTCGCAATGCTTCAAAACCAGAGTTTTAGTCTTTAGCAGCTAGCCGCTGGGCTGTTGGAAATCTAAATTATATAGCATGATGCATAAGAAAAGTTAACAAACTACTCATTTGCCGATTGGCCACATAAAGTTTTGCTTTCAGGGCTCCGCAAGGTCCTAGCAGTGCAGTTCGATGACAGTGAAGACAAGCCGGCTCTGGTCGAATGCTTACTTCGGAGCTTAGCCTCGAATACCCTCGCATCTTACGTATCAGCTATTGGGCGTTGGTGCCGTTGGGCAACAAATGTGGTTCACGCCCCAGCGTTTCCTGTCAGTGCCACTCTTTTGCCCCGCTTTTTGCTGTCCTTACGGGCACAAGGCAGCTCGTGCCATGTTTTGAAGACAGTAAAAGCCGCCCTACGATGGTTGAACACGGCCGCCGGTCAAACCGACCCTTCCTCCGTAGCGACTCACGCCGTCATTAAGGCCACCAAGCGACAGACAAAACAACCCACACAGAAGAAATTGCCGCTTCCGCTCTCCGTCATTTTCCGCATCATCCACAATCTTCCATCATCTCTCTACGAAGCAAGAACAGCCGCCTTCGTAGCATTGTCCTTCTTCGGGTTCCTGCGTTTTGACGAATTACGCCAACTGCGACGCATTCATCTGCAGTTTTCGCCAGATCATTTAACACTCTATATTGCTCACTCGAAAACCGATCAATTTCATCAAGGCGCCGAAGTAGTGATCGCTCGAGGCGTTATAAATCAGTGTCCCGTCAGCATAGTCGAACGTTATTGTGCTCTTGCAAAAATCCCTGAAAATTCTGAATGTTTTCTTTTCACCAATCTCGTTAAAAAAGGAACCGAACTCGGCAGTAAGCAGTTATCCTACGGCAGGGCTCGAGAGCTATTTCGGGAGACCTTAATAGCTTTTCAAATCAACCCTAACGCTTACGGTCTCCATAGTTTAAGATCGGGCGGCGCCAGTGCAGCCGCTCAGGCGGGCGTATCTGACCGTTTATTTAAGAAGCACGGCCGTTGGTCATCGGAAACAGCGAAGGATTCATACGTTTCGGATTCTATTGAGGACAGGTTAAGCGTCACCCGTAGTTTACTAATGAAAAATTGTTGAACTTAATTCGTCAATGTCCTTAGTGCCTCAATATTTTTCATTTATTTTCCCCTTATAATGCTTACTTTTTCTATGTGCCCGTCGTTCCTGCTCTGTTTGCTTTCTTTTGTAATATGTATTTTGCTTATTTTTCTTGCAGTCGCGAGTAACTATGTATTCTCTTGCTATTTACCTTTTATTTTCCATTCATGTTAATGCCCATGTTTTGCTCCGTGTTTCGTTTTTTTTTTTGTTGTTGCAGTTTCCAGTAACCCTGTACTTTTCTTGCTGTTTGTTTTGCTCTTTAATTGCATTAATTGCCCTTTAATTGTATTGATTGCCTGTTCGCGTTTGTCCGCCGTTTTTGCAATATTTTTCATGTTATGCTTAATTTTTGCAGTTGGATTAATCGGTCGTTTTCTTTTTGTTTAGTGTTAGTTATGTCGTACCTTGTCCTATTCACGCCAATTAATGCCAAGGTCACTATCTTCTGCGACAGTAAACAGCTTACCCAACCACTGCTTGTGCTTGTTTAGCTTAGGTGTAGTTATGTTCGGTCGGAGCTAACGACAATAGAACATAACTAAAAGTTTGGCTGGGCATGCAAAGGCAGGTAGGCGGCTAGGCAGTCACGTGAGAGCAGAAATATGCAAATGAGTTTGTGTAGAAAGCACGGAAGGAGAATTGTAGTCATTCACGTTGTCGCTGTCGCTCTGGTCTGTCCTAGTTCTTGTAGACGTCATAATAACTATCCTTAAACTCTACCGAGTTAAAATAACAATTTAATTCTATCATAAATGAACAGGAAGTCAAGTCTATGTTGTATGTCGCATGTCCCACGTTTTACGTTACAGGAAACTTCAACCCTCACGTTTTTGCGGACGAGATGCAATCCTACCTCAGGGAAGAACTCGACGCCATCCGTGAGGAAGTGATTTCCCAGCCGAGGTCAGACACAAATCACGCGTTCCGATTCAAAAGTAATGAAAAGCAGTACCAGTTCAACGCACAGGTTCTTGAACGCCTCATCGCCCTGCAAGGTCAGCTCGCACGATGCACTGAAAAGTCCGCCAAACGAAAAGTCGACCGTCTCATCGGAATTGTCGAAACCAGGCAGAAGCGGATCAGATGGGCCGACTCTTCACCAGCGGGTTGGGACCTGGTTCTCGACCGCAAGGATCAACTGGGCGTCAGCGAGAAGGAAGCCAAGAAAGTCGCAAAAGCTGAGCAGGAGGCATTGCAGTTGCGCGCGGCAACGAGAGGGGCCAAGAGCGTTTCAGGACGTCCAAGAGGGGGCCGCTACTTCCGCGGCGCAGGTTTACGAGGAGGGGTCAATCAGAGTTCCTGGAGATCCGGTTCCGAGTTTCAAGGGGGTTACGGGTTCCCGCAACCTCCGTCGGGTTTCCCCCATCAGATTGCGCCGGGTCTCGAGTTCCAGTTGGTTCCGGGTACGTCCTTCCAAGCCTACTCACAATTCATTCCCGGATCAAGTCAAGGTCAACGAGGTCAGCGCATGGGCACGTCAAGCAGGGACTGTTGTTTTGCCTGCGGCCGCCAGGGGCATTGGAGAGCCGGCTGCCCGGCTTTTTTAATATAAATAAATCAGTACTAAAATCAGACTAAAACTGTAACTGTAGGTACTAAAGGTCACTTTATTTATTAAAAACAATAAAGTTCATTGTTTGCCACCATTTTTAACGCTAATTTTGGTCACCTTGCACACAAAGGGTATGCCGCCGTTTGATAAAATGAGACGGCATTTTATAAAATGAGACAACTCCATAATTAAACGAAATTTTGCCGATTACTGAAAACGATTAAGATTTTATAAAATGAAACGTTTTATAAAATGAGACCCAATCGAATTAAAGGGCTGACGATCATTCGAAAGTCGAGCAGTCGCAAACTAATGTAAACATTGACTGTTTTGGAAATTTGTTACAGTTTCGCCGAGCAAATGAAAGTCGAGCAATTGAAAGTCGAGCGAATGAAAGTACGCCAGGTAGACAATCGTAAATGCGAATGTTGGCGGCTACCGAAAGTTGGTGGCTTCTTTATTCTGTCACTATCTGGTGACGAGTGACAGGACGGGTGGGTAGTTTATGAACGGCCGGCTCTTCAGAACCGCCTTATCCTCAAACCGTCTTCGGAGGTGTATTGCGTTTGGGAGCTCCATGCCCTGGGTTGCGTACTACTGCTATGAATGTGTACAGTGTTTTCTTCGTATGCGGTCCGTTAGGGCTCAATCGAAGAAGCTCTTATCTGAGTGAGAAGGGCTTTACATTAGGACGGAGTGTTAATATTCCAGAGGAAATATTAAACGCGGCCATCTTTTGTGGATAAATTGATATGCATAACTCTCAAATTCTGCACACATGCACTGCTGAGTAGCTCCGCAGTTGTTCCAACAGCAAAAATGGGGCAAATTATTGTAAACAGAAAACACGTCTTAAAGTCACAAATTTACAGAAGTAAAACAAAAAAGGACTGGTCTCACCGAGATTCGAACTCAGATTAACAGATTAAGAGTTCAGAGTGCTCACCGATACCGATACCTACATGAATCCTCTGGTCCGATAATGTTAACTTTCACTATCGAAAGTTCTGCATGCCTGTAATGACAAATCATGAACAGTATAGATGAACGCTTTAGTACCACAACTTTTATTTCGGACAGCATGTCGGTGGTTCGATTCCGCCCCGGAGCTGCACCTTTTGTTTGCGGTTGTTCTGCATACAGAGAGTACTGCTACAGTGATGTGAGCAGAGCAGAGCAGAGCACAGCAGCGAGATACCTAACCTTCTAATGTTAATTAACACTAGAAATTCGAATTACCCCGATTAACGTAGGACTATCAGATTCTGAATATAGTACATACGCGGCCCCTCAGAAGCCCGCGTAAAAACACCGACATTCGATTAGGGTGAGTCGGTTAAAACCTTCGGATTAGTATGTGTAGTTCGTACTGGGTCGATTGTGAAATCTTGTGGTTGTGGTTCGGGTGAGCCAGGAAACCCTGGAGAAGTGGTGTGACTGAAATATGTACATAAATGTATGTAGTAGCGTTTGAGGCCTACGCGTGAATGAATGTGGTCCGCCCTTTGGTCTAGAAATATAACTTCGTCGCAGGGTCTACATACCTCTGAAGCTGGGAGGGGAGACGGTTGTAAATTAATGGGTTTGCTCCGGAGTTCAACTCATGTCGCGTCCCTTTCTTTATTGGGGTTTCGGCTTTTAAGTGTGTTCCTAAAGTTGTGGTTTGGAATTCGTACTCAACCCTGAAACCTTGCCCCTATCAGGTCTGCCTGTTATATATTTTTTAAAAAATATATTTCAAGTAGGTATCTATGGTTTCTGTTTTTGTGTTGTTTTCTTCATGACAACAGTTTGTATTATCCTCAAGGGCCTTAATTGTCGCGTCCACATGCACTGAAAACCTCCGTTCATTAATGGTAACCAAATGCTTACATAACCCTCAACTCTAAATCGAGGTCAAGCAACATCATGCGACGCGTAAGCCGAGGTCAAACTTTCTTTTAAAACTGCCTGTACGTTGCACTGTTCTGTAGTCTGTACTGTACTGTTTCTTGTACTGTAGTGTACTGTTTTAAGTCATATATTCTCACTTGAAAGTTATCGACAAGATAAATCTTGAAACCATACCATAAGATAAATCTTGAAAGTATATATATATATGTAATTACCCAACACTTTCTCACATCCCACTTTGCGCTTATCAGTAATCACTGATTCCACAGTTGTCGGCTTTGTTTTCAGTTTGTGGGAGGAAAGGCAACAAGCTGCTTAATAACTTGGTAATTTGCCAATTATGTCAGTCAACCAATTTACATATTATGCCAAACACATTGACTTAGATACGGCTTAGGTATATAAGCCAGTGAGATTTGACCAGCTTTCAGGAGAAGATATTTTTGCCAGATGGCTCTAGTGCTGATCAAAGTAGTACTTGTTTTGTGTTTTTGTCTTTTATGTGATGGATTTGGGAACTCACTTCAGCGTTTATTGCACTTTCGAAGCGATCTGCTGCGAGAGGGTATTGAATTCAACAAACGCGCAAAAGCTTTGAAAACCCCACATCAAACCCATCGTCAAACACGTTTCAGCGTCAAAAAAATACGACGTTTACCTATTTATTTCGGTAAACGATAATAAAAAGAAATTTACACTCAAAATTTGTCTATTTTTGATCAATTTTGGTCTTCATTTGGTCTGTTGAAAGAAAATTGTATTTACAAATTGTTAATTTTAATGCCGAATATATTTATTGACTTTAATAGAGCCAAAGTTTAAATAACTTATAAATAAGTTTGTGACCTAGCTAGTTTACGGTAGCGGTCACAAGTTTAAACCTACCTATGGAAGCAAATCTGAAATATTGGTTGTTCACTGTCATTGTTAAATGGTGCTGTAAATATTTGTCACTTGGAACATGTTAATAAATCTTCATTCACCATAATCGACCTTTGGTGCCCTTTTCATGCGTTTGGGTTTTAATCATAATTGGATTTGGCGAAATTAAGTTTTACTTATTTATTATTAAATAATTTTTCTCATTAACTCTTCAACAATTAAACGTAGCGCAGTAAAACCCAGGGTGCATTTCTGAGTTAAATTAAGCGCATGTATCTGGGTATTGTACTAACTAAACGGTTAAAAGGGTTTCGTATATCATGTATGACCAACTGAAAAACACAATATTTGATTGTAGCTAAGGATACGGTAGAGAGCCTCCTTGTCATACAGGTATCGCAGTAATTGACACATCAACTTCCCGACAACAACATCATTGCAGCGTCATCCAAAGTACCATGGACTATACATGCGTAGCTCATATTCACGCCCACACATGCAGACACTTATGTAGCGGTATAGTAGAATTTTGTGGTTGACGACACTATTAACATAGGAATCGCCAACATCGCAATGTTGCTAACATATGTCGCCAACATCGCTATGTTGCTATGTCGCTATGCCTTAAATCGCTGTAAAATACTTCAGAAATGAGTAATCGTTAGTTAGCGTGTACACGCGGTTACTAGCCTTCGAAACTAACCTTGTTTGTACACGGTTAGTTATTTTGTAACCGTGCCCAGCTCTAGTCCTAACTCCTAAGTCCTAAGCACCTCGAAAGGACACGGTTTTGTGCTTAAGCACTAAAGCACAACGAAGTATGAACCGAGAAAGCACAAGTGCTAGAACTAGTGCGCTAAAGGACTTGAACTTGACCTGTAATTTAACACTAGAGACGAAATAATGTCTCCTTCAAGCTTAGGTATTTAATCTTGATTCTGGCGGTATAACACTAGACTGTGCAAGTATTTTGTGTATGTGCGGTAGGTAAAGCAGCTTTCCTTGAATTTACAACAGAACTGCTTCATTCTCGTCGACTGTGTTCGAAAATTTGAAAAAAAGTAGCTGGTGGAGTTGACTGGAACCACCGACCTTCCGATTACGAATCGTACGCACTATCAACTGAGCTAACCGGCCACATACTGCTAAGATGATGCAAAGCGGATCCAAACGTATAAACAAAGTAACTCGTTCTTGCATACTTTGTTGTAAGATGAAAACTACTTTCTCTTATTGCCTAGCAACTTATAGTTGTAAAATAATAATAAAAACGTCTGCAATTTATTGCATACACATTTTGCAAAAAAAATATGGCAATATTTTACATATTTTGCAGTAACATAATGAAGTGCTGCACAACAGGTTTTAGCTGGCCCACTGGTCAGCTTGAAAGTATTTCTTAATACTTGCTGAAGGTCTTGCCGCAGATTGGGCTTGTTTTTTCTGTCGCTACCACAGTAGCGACACGACCTTACATTTGATTTGCTCTAGCGTTTAGTCTGGGTTTGTCTACATCTGGGTTTGTCTAAAAGTTTGATTGGCTGTTTGAATAACAGTTCACAGCCAATGGCGCTAAGCTCCGCCTACCTAGTATTACAGTAAGAAAACGTATTTGAAATATTGCAAATTAGCTAAATTATTTTAATTTACAAAAATTTGTCTGTAATTGCCTTGCGACGACTTGGTAAAGACTAAAAGACCACCTGAGACACAACCACCTTACTGGCATTATTTCAGTTTTGAGAATCGGGGACGCTGGGGCACTGTTTATCTGCATTATGTGAATGTATTTTGTTTTTTATTCAATAATGCTGTATATATCAGTGTTTTTGGGCTGGGCGTGTCGGGGCGGTTCCATAGCCGCACAGGACGTTCAAAGCTTCAAATTGCAACTAAAAAGACGTGAACAGCTAGTAGTGCGCAAAAGCGGGCGCATTTGGCGAATTGAGTGTGAATTAAACAAGTTATCTATTTTTTACTTCTTATCTGCTTTGAGCAACTGTGTTCCAAATATGATTGAATAATGTTGTATAATTATTGTATTTTGTTTCATTGACAAATACTCTGTATGTTTGTACTGTCAAATTCTACAGTAGGCTACGTATAGTATTGTATTGAATTGTATTGGCTACGTATAGTTTTGTACAATAGGCATAGGCTGACAAGGCGGAGCGTAGCAATGATTGGCTGTCAATTGTTATTCAAACAGCCAATTAAAGTATTAGACAAACCCAGATGTAGACAAACCCAGAATACGCCGCTCTAGCGAATTACACGTCTTACGTGTATTCGCAGTGGCAAATGAGTGTGTGGGTCTGTGTGTAATTTTAGTATTGTGTGTGATCGTGTTTTGTGTGTGAGCTCGCCCAGGCGGCCAGCCAGCTAGCTTCTTTTGTTAATGCTGGGTACTGTAGGTCTAAAATGGCGAGATGTGTTTATTTAGTTTTCTAAAAAACTAAGCATGAAATTTTATCTGACCGAAATTTTCTGTGTAAAAAATTAAGATGCGAAAATCAATTCCAAATTTTTAAGCTCCATTAAAACAAATAAAACGCGACTCGGCGGTGGCTTCAAAAGTATTTAAAAAAATTGTAACCAGAAAGTTTAATTCACTTTTGAGTCAAACCGTTTCGTTGCTAATCAAAAATAGTAGTCACAGTACCAATCAAAAATAGAGTCTGATGCTCGTACGAGCACGAGCACTTGGTGGCATATGCTCTATGCTCGCAGCAATTTTGGTGCGCGCGAGCACTGCTCGAAAGCAGTCCAATTTTAATCACATTAACTTGGCAGTCCACACCAACAGTTGACTTGCATTCGTGTCACTTCGTGATAAAGGGGGATTGAATTAAAATCCGCTTGAAATGTAAAAAACACTGATATCACAGAGATACTTTTAACAATCAAATTAACTAAATTTTTGCCGTTTTTCTAATTTCTAATATTCGTTTTTGTTTTTTACAAAGTTCATAAAAGTAGCAATAAATAATTGCTATTGTCGCTTCCCCTTTATACTTTAAACTTAGTAGCCAAAACATCTTGTGGCCAACCTCAGCTCCAATTTATCGCAAAGGTCAGGTTTTGACCTCAGCTATATGACACATCTAGTTTGTTCAAGGGGGGCAACTAGATTTAAGTGATATTTATATTTTTGATTATACGGTGTGTAACTTCAATTGGGTACCTAACATAATACCTTTGTGTTTGAGTAAAATCTATGGTTTCAGTTTCTTAAAAAATACTTGTGGGCAAAAATATATTTTATTAGGATACTACGCTGAATGCCCCCATTGCAGCGAATTATTTCTAAGGAGAAGTGTAACTCTCTAGAAATATTGAGAAAACCAAAATTTGAGTTTCTTCTATGAAAACTTCTCTTCTCACCTAAGTCTTAAGAAAAAAAGTGTCTTATAAGAACGTGGCTAACATGTCCCAAATTAGCCTTCATAACCGTATTTTTGCGATGTATATACGATTAACGATAATTCTAGTTAGTACAGAATGTTCTCTTAAATTCATACCCTTTTTTCACTCATTTTACTTGTCATTCCCTCATTCATTCTTATATTCTGTGCCTAATTGCAAAAGGTCAGAAACAAACTGGAATTTAACGTATAGCTATGGCTATTGATCACGATTAATTTATACACGAGGACACTTCAAAGTAACTGAGTAATTAGGATCAGTGATTACTCCATCAGTTTTTGCTGGAAAATTTTAGCTGTATGGTGAGTCGAAACAGAAGAGTGGCTAACTTTAGCTATAATTTAAGGTCAACGTTGGGCGATAAAGGCTCCAGTTAGGCTGAAGGTGAAAAAGGGTCAAAAATCAAAAATTATAAATTATACTTGATATTTAAGTAATGTTTTAAATGTTAAGTTATATTGTTCACTTAATCTCTAAATTTTCCGTACGGTACAAATAACTACTTTCACAAATTGAGCTCATTTCTACGCCCCCCTTTAATTATCACGAGTGACACGAATGCAAGTCAGCTGTTGGTGTGGACTGCCAAGTTAATGTCATTAAAATTGGACTGCTTTCGAGCAGTGCTCGCGCGCACCAAAATTGCTGCGAGCATATGCCACCAAGTGCTCGTGCTCGTACGAGCATCAGAATCTATTTTTGATTGGTACTGTATATAATTGGTGGAATAAGCCTTACCAAACTAACCACTTGAATAAATAACGTTTTTACTCAATTACACCAAGAGTACATAATAGGGAAGAGTATGACACTCTTTCCTATCCTAGCTAATCGGCCGGAACGATGCTCCGGCTGAAATAGCCCTTTTACGTTTTGATTTCAGGGGGGAAGGATACCCCCCGCGAATCAAGACATGTCTTGATTCCAAGGGGGGGACCCCGCCTCAAATCAGAGAAGTGTGTTGATTTCAGGGGGTAGGTGCCCGGTACCCACCTCGTTTCAGCACACCACCAGCTCATCACAAAGTTCATGTTGGTTCACTGCACACACCATGGGCAAAAATTTGGAGAAATGGATCATAGAAGTTGATATATTATATTAGACTATTGAATCATCTAAACATCAACTTCGTCAGTATTAAAAAAATTTTCGGGTGAAGGGACGGTTTGTGACCAAAAAAACGTTTAGTTGCGCCTATAATTTACACGTAAAATTGAAATTTCAAAAGCCACTAGTCAAAAATGGGCGATAGCTTCGGTTCCAGTTTTTTACATCTGTGATGCACTTCTATCGCGGCTACGTGTGCAAGTTTGAAGCAAATCGGAGCACGTAAACTTTTCACTTATACAGGTAGCCCCCCTTTAAGTCCTGTGGTTGTGGGTAAGCCACAGAATCCAGTGTGCGTGTTGCCTACATGTGAATGTGAATGTGCTTCATGCCTGAGACATCGAATTGGGCACATGAAGATGAACAAGGGCGCCGATTAAATTTGCTTGCAGTATCGCAAAGATATTTGAAGGGAGAAAACTGCCGTAAATAATAATTGATACCTAAAAATTTTGGGGCTGTGGCACAGCAATCTCAATATCGGCGTGGGCGTAGTTATCAGCACTTTTAACTTTCCTAATTTTCAAAAATTTAGATATTAATTATTGCAGCATAAATTATTACTTAACTTATTTCTCAATGGCAAAAATTAAAATGTAAGCATAGATGCACATAAGAAGGGGCAGGCAGGTTATCTACTCCCCCCTCAGGGGGCCTAGGACCCCCCTCTGAGACAGCAGGCACCCAACATCAGATCAACCTCCCACGCCCCCTCTTGAATCCGAAAAAGTGCACCAAATTTGAGTAAGAAATCTAATACCGTAACTGCGGAAATTTTCCTGCTATCGCCGGAAAAACAAAACCAAAAGCACCCCCCGCCCTCCGCCGGAGGTCCGGCACCCTACGCTTACCAACTGCTCCCGTACATCTCCGATTAACTAGTCATGATTAACTGATTAACTATTTTAATTGTCAGCATATTTTACTGATATCGGATAAATGAATAGGCTGCGTTTACCAATTGTTCTCGAATAATACCAAAAAACCTTTCCGGATTATTAAAAATATGTATAGCGACAGGTTAAACTTCCTTAGAAGCAATTTCTTCCAAGTAGTATAATTCCACCGACAACGATTCACACTGAAAATTACTGCTACTGCTGGAAATTGCTGACCGGCTGGTCGAGGCCATGTAAAACATGAGGTGATCCAGAAGTTATGTAAAGCTTCTGAAACACCTATAACGATATGTAAGACTTTATGGGACCCATAAGACTTATGTGAAGTTTCTGAAACGACCCCCAGAACTCCATAAATTTTGCATAAAATTGCTGCTTGTTTGTATCCAGTTTGGTGCTACAATGTTTGTTTCACAGAAGGCTTTGCAAATTCACCGTTACGGTTTGATGTTTGATGAAAGCATATATTCTAATCATAAGATTCCACTGTTTTTAACGAATCACGTCAACATGGCTTAGAGCACGATTATTCCGGATTCATTAAAGGCGTAATTCACAATATCTAATGTCGAAATTTTTTTTAAGAAATTAGATTGTCTCATACAGACGATAATATTCTGAGATACGATACTAATACTTTAATAATATCTATTTTTGCTCCTTGCGTCGTAAGCTTTTGAGGCGTGTTAAGTCTGGTCTGAAATTATCCGTAATCACCACTAAAGCCACTGCTAATCACCATTGTTATTGAAAGCAGGCCGATATCAGTTTCTGGTTTTTCAGTGTAACAAGACAGTATTAAAGTCGACATAATTAAGGATAAAAATAATTGCTTGGATTAGAGGCATATGGTTAGGATAGGTTAAATATGATAGGTCGGGTATATAAACCAGCAATGTAGAGCTTCAACTAAATTTGTCTTGTAACAGTAGAGACGAAATAATGTCTCTCTCTAGCTTGTTTTTTGTAACCGTCTTATTACTGTCAGTTTCAATGTCAGAAAGCTTCGGAAATTCGCTGTTACGATTATTGCAATTCAAAAAGGATATAATTGCGCAAGCAATAACATTGGTTAAGTTTGTTCCAATTAAAACAAGGCCAAGTCAGCAGAAACGAAAACCAAGACAGCGAGTTGTGACAATGCGTCGGTTGCCAATTTACGTGGGATGAATTGTGTGACCTAGTAAATTGTGCATTAATGGTAATATGCTTGGTATTGAATCTTATTTTGCTATAAAAGACCTATTATCATCGTTTTTGGCGTTGTTACTCAAAATAACATTAAAATTCTGTTTTCTAATTTTCTTCAATTTTACACACACTTACACACATTTTACACTTAGATTTATAATTGTAAACATATTCAGATTACACAACACTTTCTGCTCACTGGCTACAATAATTTACACCAGTATAGTTCAGTGAGGTAACTTTTCAAGTAAATGACGGGAAAACAACTGTTCTTTTGATGTGACTGTATAAAGATACGTAATTAAAAACTATGATAGGTATATTTTCCACTATTCAGCTTGGTATCGCAGTACATGCAATGTTTATGCGGCATTTCTTGGCAGCGGTAAAAAAGACACAAAAATAATCCGTATTTAAAGGGCTGCTACATATTAGCGATCACTTATGCTACTAGTGTTGTAAATGAGAATTAGGGCCTATGAGACTCGGGGACTGTGGTGTAGTGGTAGCATGCTTGACTTCGAAGCAGGCGTCCCCGGTTCGAATCCCGGTGCCTCCATTTCTTTTATTCTTTCTAAAATGGGACCTCTTCTTCCATTCAACACTAGGACTTCAAGGAGAAGCAGGAGAGGCAAAATAACGCACAGGAAGCCAAGAAAAGAGGCGGCAGGACGACGGGGCCGGAAAAAAAAAAAAAAAAACAGAATTGTACTTATACTATCTAGTTTGCTTGCATTCATGTTTGGGTACGGTACGAGTCCTGCTAGTGTGTTGCAGAACGCTACGGGCTACGGGATATAGGAGACAAATGGACTCTGTTGGCCCCTATTCTAATAACTGTAATTCTCGCATGCGTCACTGGTCGTGTCGAACTCTTCTCATTATGTATTATTAATTATAAACATATTGATATTATTTATTTCATAATATTATGACTAAACGCATCAAATTTACCAATAATTGTTTTTTTACTATTGCACTGAGTTTATTCCACCGACTCCATCAGTGATTTCTGGTGGCGGTAATAGATGTCACAACAGACCTGTCCAAACTGTTGCCAAATAGTTTTAATATCCCCGCTCGTAGGTTTTCGTTTTTGACGAAATAAATAAATATATTGTTAGCCGAATTCATGTTCATTAGAATCCACCAAAATTGGGCCAAGCCACTGAAAAATCGCGGCAGCTGGCGAAAAAACACAAAAGTGAGATACATCAAAAGTCCTGGGATTACAAACAAGAGCAATGTGCAGAAACTGACCCAAGCTAACGTTTTTGTCACTTTCGCTTGGCGTTGTAAGTTTACTTTAATGTCGCTTGAAGTGTCCTCAGTTTTCACTGCTCCCCTAATAAACGCTAAGGCAACTCCATAAACAACCACAGACAGCAAAGAAACCGAAAGCTGATAATTCCAGTAGATAGTATTGACAAGCGGTGTTACCACAAAACTCAGTGGACAGTTATTATGAGAAAATGGGCTACGAAATGCGGATGTCAAGGTAGAGAGTATAGAAAACAAGTATAGCGTAAAGCTGAACAAATAAACAGAAGCAGAGAACAAAATGTTTGACTTTGTGCTGGTTTTCATGTAAGTCTTGATGGACGCACAGGCGACCAGTCGATCGATAGAGATCAATAACAGCAGCGTTGGCGTGGTGAATCCGCTCATGAGCGCGAAGTGGACCATTGGGCGAAACAAACACTCCTCGCGACTCACGCGAAGCATATTTGTGCCAAACACCGAGAAAACAGACCGAACAAGACCGTTCAGAAATTGATTTAGCCCGCAAAACAAATCGCTAATAGCCAACGCAGTGATGTAGACGTATTCACGTTTGTGCAGATCTTTGCTTTTATAAACTGCTAATAGGATAATAACATTAGAAGAGACTTGAAATATGCCTTGTATGAAGAAAGCAGTATTTACCACATACTGGCGCCAGGTTATGGGGCCTAATGCAGTGACATAGGTTGTGTTATTCATTATTTAGTATCCGCAAAGTTTGAAGCAAAACCTATTTTTGAAGAGATGGAAAAGTTACACTGAAAGTTCAACAAATGTCAAGACGTCTTGTCTTGAAAATAAAGCATGACTAATTTCAAGAGAATAGGTCAATCAAGTGAAAAACTAACAGTTATCCAAACAACATTTGCATATATTGTAAGGAAATATACTTTTTGTAAAACGTCTTGCGCCAACAAATTGTTAGTGTCTAGTCTAGATATATTGAAAATGTAGTTCAAGAATGGAATTTGATTGACCATTGTGCTTGTAGAAAACATGTGCTTTACCTTAGCCCGTCCAACAAAGCTTATGTGTTGCTTAGAAAATTCCAGTTTCCTTAAATATTTGTGTTAAAATGTAGACGGCAACTAGAGGCCTGCACGGGCCTATTTTTTCGGCCCGTGGCCCGGCCCGGCCCGTTGCCTTCCGTCGTCGGCCCGGCCCGGCCCGGCCCGTTAGGACCATTTTCAGGCCCGGCCCGGCCCGGCCCGTTCAGAGTCGTCTGTCGGCCCGGCCCGGCCCGGCCCGTTGGCAGGAAAAAAGGTCAGTTGTCCGTAGACTCCTCATATTGCATTTTCAAATAGTGTTACTCGTACCAATGGCGTACCCAGAAAAAATGTGGGGGAATGACCTTACCATTTCTTTGTAATGGGTTAAAATGCACTTTTTAGCAATTTTAACACTTTAGCATTAGAAACACAAGACCACTAAGCAACCAAGTTGCAGGCCGTACGGGTCTGGGGGCGGCAGCCCATAGAGATAAAACTGGAGATTTTTTCAATTTTTAGACTGAATTTGGTCAACTGGAGACGCATCTCAGAAAAATTAAAACAAAAGGTGGGAAGTGGGAACGTCACACCAGTAGATGCAGCATAATGTACTCGTGTGTACATGCATTAGCTTTGCTGAAAAATAATAACAAGGAATATTAACCCACAGAGTCGCAGGGGTCTGGGGGCGGCAGCCCCCAGCAAAACATAGAGAATTTTTTGATTTTTAGGCTCAATTTCGTCAACAGGAGACGTATCAGAAATTATTTGTCCGCGAAGTCAGGCCCGTGGCCCGGCCCGGCCCGTCAGCTTTCGGCCCGCGGCCCGGCCCGGCCCGTTGGCTATTGAGCCAGGCCCGGCCCGGCCCGGCCCGCGGGCCGGGCCGGGCCGGGCCGGGCCGGGCCGCGGGCCGTGATGCAGGCCTCTAACGGCAACTCACCATGTTGGTACACTATGTATGTTATAAAAATTGCAGCAGAGTATTATAAATGAGACTTTGTTAAGGGGGCGCTCTCAGTAACTTTCAATAAATCAAATTGCTATAATTTATTGTTTCTTGCTGAAACGAACTTTTTTGCTTAAGCGCAATCAAAATGAAAACCAGACAAGCATTTTTGCAAAGTTTGATGAGTTTCGGAACATTTTAGCGAATTTTATGCATGCATCAAAATTGAAAATTTGAAAAATTTAATACTTATAATAATACTTAATACTTTAATACTTAAAATTTTATACTATTTTTTGAAATAACGTAGCTCAATGGTGCCTCAACCAATTTTAACAGTCGATAGCTTAAACTGAAACAATTATCTGGCCGAGGTGACATTTTTGTCGAAATTTAGTTAGTGGCAATAAATTTTAAGTTATTTTAATTTCTATGAAAAGTGACGTTTTAAAAAATCCTATCATATTGAGCCAAATCATTATAGTTACAATTCAAGAAGTTCGACGCCTCCATAAAGGTATATCTGCTCTAACAGTCTGCAAAGTTTCATACGTATATTTTTTCAGCTGACATTAATCTTAAAAAAATGTACGCTATAGCCCAATTTCAGAAACCTGAAGTTTGCCTACACATACGTATTTTCAAAAAAATAGAGCTAATTTTTATGTACTAAAATCCGTTGAGAAAAGTTTCAGAAGCCAAAAAGTAGCTAACGAAAAATTTGTTTGAAAAAAAGTGTATTTATGTCAATGTTGGTCAACGTATTTTGAAATTTTTTTAGAAACGTTTGCCTACACAAACGGTTTTTTGAAAAGTTGCAATTAGCAATTAGCGGCCCAAGTGTAGTGTCGAACATGGCCAAATTTGGCCAACTTAATCAGTTGATGTATATACGTAGTTAGTTAGTTTTGTTTCGAAGAATTGTTAACTGTTCTGCCTAAATGTGGGATGATGAGAAATAAATGAATCTGAAAAGACATTTAAAACTATTTTAAAAAATTTTGAGGGCACATCCGGGGGCACACCGTCCTGGTCTTGTGCTATTAGAAATGGACTTGGCCAATTTCAACGGCTAAGTTGGCCAACTTGGCCAACTTAAAAATGGCTAACTTGGCCAAATTCAGTTGGCCAACTTGGCAAACTTGAACATCCAATACTTTCACTATTTGAAGTAAAGTCAAGTTCAAATCTCGAAGTTTGCATTTTAAATTTTCATTTTCATTAACTGACTAACTAACTTGAAAAAATTAACTAGAGGATTAGAACTTGACTTCATTTCAAATAGTCAAAGTATCGGATGCTCAAGTTGGCCAAGTTGGCCAAGTTGATTTGGCCAATCAACTTAAGTTGGCCAAGTTGGCCAAGTTGAGTTGGCCAACTTAAGTTGGCCAAGTTGGCCAAGCTGAGTTGGCCAACTTAAGTTGGCAAGTTGTCCAAGTTCAGTTGGCCAACTTAAGTTGGCCAAGTTGGCCAAGTTGAGTTGGCCAACTTAAGTTGACCAAGTTGGCCAAGTTCAGTTGGCCAACTTAAGTTGGCCAAGTTGGCCAAGTTGAGTTGGCCAACTTAAGTTGGCCAAGTTGGCCAAGCTGAGTTGGCCAACTTAAGTTGGCAAGTTGTCCAAGTTGAGTTGGCCAACTTAAGTTGGCCAAGTTGGCCAAGTTGAGTTGGCCAACTTAAGCTGGCCAAGTTGGCCAAGTTGAGTTCGCCAACTTAAGTTGGCCAAGTTGGCCAAGTTCAGTTGGCCAACTTAAGTTGGCCAAGTTGGCCAAGTTGAGTTGGCCAAGTTGGCAAATTTGCAACAAAGTTAACAGTGTAGGACACTACACTTGAGCTCAATTAGCTAGGTACTTAGAACTGTTTCAAAAAGTACCAAAAGCCATACAGAATTTTTGATTCATCGATTTAAAGATCTTTTCCCATTGAAAAATAGGTTAAAAATATGTTGAACAAAATTCGAGGTTCTATATGTATATATCAAATTAAAGCTAATCTAATTTGGACCAACTTTTCTTCCAGATTATTTAACGAAAACTTACGTGAAAAATTTTATTGCCCAAAGTCGGTTATTCAGAGCGCCACCTTAAGGTGACCATTTGGCACGTCAAAAAAATGCATAAAGGTATGCACAAAGAGCTGAAAAGATTTTTCCGTTATCATTAATTATGTAACTACAACCAAACTCAAGATAAAAATTTACAGTATACGTGTTAATTTTTTAATAACAAAAAATAAAAACATGGCCAAACAGCAACAAGCAATAGTCAACAACATAAACTAATCTCAAATCGCACTTTTTCCAAACGTTCAGACAGCACTGCAATTGAAACTGCAGCAAAATATTTATTGATCTAAGTTAATCTAATCTAAAATAGCTTTTTAGCAACAGTTAAAACAACACCGCAATTACTGCTGCAAAACATTTGTTTCAACAAATCTGCAACTTAAACTACTGCTAAAACTTGTTTTAACAAACTGAGAGTTAAATTAATCCCAAATCGCAGTTTTAACAAACGTTCACACAGCACTGCAATTGAAACGCTACAAAACTGTTGTTTCAACAGTTCTGCAAATCAAACTAATCCCAAAACTTATCCTCACAAAACTGACCGTTGAACTAATCTCAAATTGTTGTTTTAGCAAAACTGAAAACAGCGCTGCAACTGAAACTGCTGACAACGTGTACGACTTGCTCAATAGAATAGTCATTGGCTGCAGCGTTGACTGATGCATCTGTAAGGCTTCACTGGGAGAACCCCCCTTAGCCACCTTCACTCATCCTCTTACGTTTTACTACTTTAACACTTCTGAATACACGTTCAACGTATTTCTCTCTCATGTGTAAAGTAGCTAGGTGTGGCTTATTTATTGTATGTCTACTCATTGTTCTCGCCCTGCGTGGCCGCTCTATTTGCAATAATCAGCCTGTATTCCTCTTACTATTGTTCTGCCGAAATGGCCGCTGTATTTACTTTGCTTTGTATATTTATTAAATTCAAATGGGAAATCGCGTGAACTTAGTGTGCCTACTTTAGGCTTAGACTCAGGTTGCGCTTCTGCATTCCGCGTGACCGATGCGCTTGCTGCGCTGTTCCTAGATAAACGTCGGTGTCCGGCAACCCCGATCCGTACGGAAAACTCCACTCTTTGGAACCTGGAATCCCCGCTGGCTGTACGGTTTAGAGTTGGGCTGTGTTGGGCGTCGGGTTTCATCACCAAGGCCGTCGGATGACATCATCCGACGGGCCTGGCTGGGCGTCGGATTGCATCATATAGTTGGAAATTGGAGAGCTTGCAGGAAAAATTTATGAGGGTTTCTCAAAGAGTTATAAAAAATTTTTATAGTTTATTTTTATATGTTGATTAATAGATGATTTCTTGAAATATAAGGTAAATTTACCTATTGACTTCTGATTTTTATTAGTTAAAGAAGCTAACCAATAAAATAAGGTAGCATTCATAATTTGCACTGAAGCTGCCACCAGTTATTCAAAACTTTAGGCCTGAACTTTGACAACTAATTAATCACTGGCTGGCAAAACTCTAGGCGTCGGATTGCATAACCGAGGGCGTCGGATGACATCACCCAACGCGTCGGATGACATCATCCGACGTGTCCGATTTCATCACTAATCCCGACGCCTAGAATCCATTTTCATTTGAAACCGACTGTATAATTAGTGGCATGCCGCGCTTAATTTTACCGATACGGTAAAATAATACTGGCTGTGGTCATGTGGAAAAAATCTACGCTCGTCAACAAAAGTGCTTGTTCTATTATTAGTTTTACAAAAAACGCCAGAAGGTTCCATAAGTTTATATAAAGCTCATTTTACATGAATCATTCTTTTGTGCTAAAATTTATAACAATTTCAAAAAAATCGGTATTCAATAGTAAAATTAAATTAAATATGCTCTGGTAAATGTATCGGTTGTTGGCACAGAACAATACGGGGAATTTTTAGAAAATGTCATTTGATTTTCCGCCAGTATTAAAAAGACAATCTAATGCTTATGAAAGTGTTAAAAATGATGAGATATAATTGTTACTGGTGGGGGGGGGTAGTTCACACTTCAGTTATTCCCAAGTCTGTTTGTCATACCGCACGCTACATTAGCGTGTCTATTTTTGGTTAGATCTTGTTTCAGCGAATATTAAAAGCAATTGAAAATTGTTCGTAGGCATCTCGAAAAATAATTTAATAATTTCGTTGAAACTTTGATACCAGCTATGAGTCAGCCATTTTTATGTCAAACATAAGTCAACTCTATTGCTTTTTTGTTGTAATATGTTGTTTCTGTTTTTATCTGTTACAAGTTGGTTCTGTTTAGGCATTCCCTCAACTGACAAATATTTTCACGTTAAGGTCTGAGCAGGCACATCGTGAATTTGTTCAACATTATTCAATTAACCATGAACAACACCAGCATAATTTTAACTGTTTTTGGCGCAGTGACTGTACGTCATTACGTGGAGAATGCGATATTTTTAATCCAGGGTATATTTCAAGTGGCCGGTAACTTTGTGATCATGTTGGCGGTCTATAAGTTCAGCGATTTGCACAAACGTGAGTACGTCTACATCACGTCATTGGCTGTCAGTGATTTGCTGTGCGGGCTGAATCAGTTGTTTAACGGTCTGCTTCGCTGCATTTTCAGCATTCTGGGCACCAACTTGACTCCGCTCAGTCCTCACAAGTGTCTCAAGCGTCCAATGGTTCACTTTGCGCTACTAAGCGGTTTCCTCACCCCAACGCTGTTACTGGTGATCTCTGTTGATCGATTGACTGCCTGTGCTACTATCAGAACGTACATGAAGACAAGTATTAAATCCAATTTCATTGTGTGTATCCTTGTGCTTGTGGTTAGTTTTAGTTTGTACTTGTTTTCAGTCATTTCAACCTTGAATGCCGCCTTTCCCTCCCCCCTTTCGCACAATAACTGCCCGTTGAGTTTCGTAGTGACACCACAGGTCAATTTAATTTACTGGAATTATCAGCTTGTGGTGTCTTTGCTTTCTGTGATTGTCTATGGCATAGCTTTAACTTTTGTTCGCGGAGCTTTAAATAGTAAAGACAATTCTACAGAAATCAAAGTTAATCTCAGGCGACAAATTAAGGTGACTAAAACTTTAGCCTGGGTCAGCCTGTGGACTTTACTGTTGTTTGTAATTCCATTGATTTTATTATTTTTGGAAACGCTGCCGCCACTGATAAAAATTATGCCACATTTGGGACAATTTTGGTGGATTTTGATGAATTTGAACTCTGCTAATAATATTTTTATCTACTTCACTAAAAACGAATGCTTTCGGGCCGCGGTTCTCAAGCTACTTGGTCGAAAGTTTGTAGTAACCAAAGTTCAAAGCATCACGACCAACGAATCCCGAATCAGTAAGACAAAAGAAGGGGGGGCAGTATGAGGGTCAAAAGGTTACGTCAGTAAACCAAGTTAATTACTTTAAATCAGAAAAAATGTTGTGGTAATTAAGATCTATGGGTAGACAGAAACTTTTTTGGTCAGGCATTCATGTCAGTGCTGTTCGATTATGTCTATGTTTGTGCATATAATTTTTAAATATATGTATTTAAAGTTAATGAATGTATAAAACAAAGCAAACAAAATCGGAGACTATCAAATTTGATAACCAAATATTGTATTTCGATTTTTTAGCTGCGTGAAAATTTTTGCTTAACTTTGTAAGGGTATACGACTACGATGTCTTTATTACTATTTATACATTCAAACTGCAAAACTCTACTGTGTAATTTGTATTCATATTTTTAATTCACATATTCATTTAGTCTTGACTTCTACAAGGGCTGTAGCATGGCTGCAAATGTACTCAGAGATTTGTATGCACGATGTGATGGAAAGCACCGAGTGCTTTGCACGATGGCTTTCTAAGCAGAGTTGCATACGAATCTCTCGGTGCCGGTGCTGGTCGTGATACAACAGACTTGTCACATGGACTTGACACGTAAAAAAACGCACGGTAGCGGTAGGATTCGAATCCACGCATATCTGACTTTATTTTTCAGTCAGTGCCGTATACCACTTGGCTGGCTAGTTATAGCAAAGCTGCTCTGTAGTGGTCTTGTAGTGCTCTGGTTAGCACTTTTACGGCCGATTGCACCAATTTGTTCTCGAGTTGTTCTTATTCTCGAGCTATTCCAGAATAGTTATTCTCCAGGTTTTGTTCTCCAACTTTTCCACTGCTCCATCAAGGAATAGCTCGAGAATAACTATTTTCCAGAATAGCTGGAGAATAACTTATTCTCCAGCTGTCCAAAAAAAAAGTGGCTGCATCATTGATATCCAATCACAGCCTAACAGACAGCCAATTGAGCTCGAGAATAAGCCAGCATAAGCCCCATCCACAGGTTCGTTGTGAGAGCAGATTTGTTTTTCGTCTGCTCACCGAATCTACGTCGACTTGAGCACAGTCAGTAACCTGATGGCGAACAAATCCCGAATGCGAGCATTTTCAAACTACGTTATTTATTATTTTCTTCTTTGATTTGTTATTTTTACTCAAAATAAATAATATATAAGCTAAATAAACATAATATGTTAATAATATGGAAAATGGTAATTTTTTCTAAAAGTTATTAGGATATTTTTCAGTTAATCCTGGTCTAGATCAATAACTAATCAATAACTAATGGAATAACTTGCACATTACAGGAGAATAGCTGGAGAATAAGCTATTCTTTAACCTTGGTTAGTGCAATAATGTTCGTTATTCTTCAGCTATTCCGGAGTTATTCCATAACTATTCTTGAGCTATTCCCCAACTTCGAGAATAACTATTCTCGAGCTTAAATATTGTTGCAATGAAAATTGAGCTATTCTCGAGCTATTCCGATTCTTAAGCTATTCTTTGTTGGTGCAATCCGGTGTTAAAATAAATTTTTGAATATAAAGTAAAACTTTACGAAGTCTCCGTCTATAATTCCCCAATCTTCAACTAATTGAAATTTTTGTAGCTAATGATGAGTAAGTAATCGCACATACGCACAGGCAATACCCCGAATGGAAACATTGTCGATGACCAATGTTTATTGCGTGACCTATGTAGAATTAGCTAGGGTCACTCATTCCAAACTAGTAATGTCTTGTACATACTCATGTTGTATACATTTATCGTTAAAGGCAGAATCTTAAGAGCTATCCAAGGATTTATACTACATTAGGTTTAAAATAATTAGGCGAAAAAAAGCAATTTTATTTGAATTAAAAATTTTTAACTTTAAATCTTCTAAAATATTTTAAGTTCATAAATATCCTCATAAAAATTCAAATGATATATCTTATTGGGATTACCTCAAACGACTATTAAGTTCATTTTTTGGTCAGACTTTAGTACCGTTATCCGCACTTAGAGTCTAGTACCGTACGCTTTAGTAGCGTATAACCAGCGTAGTATTGTGGTGTCGGTAATATCAAAGAAGTCTATGTCGCGTATTTAAGTATGTAGTTGTCAATTAGAAATGGATGTTTATGCTACGTGGTGGCATTCTCTCATTTATTTGTCAATGTAAGGAAAGCTTTTTCCAAGAACAAAAATCAATATACTTATATGCAAATGTAGTCATAATTCAGCGGTTGTGCATACAAGGCTCCGGAGTGTGGCGACGTTCTGTGTCGTCTAATTGAAGCTCTAATATCTGTATCATCGATACCTTTATTTCACACTGTTGCAACCTATGTACTCAAAAGCTGCTAATGATTGTCCATTATGATTGTTTTGATGCAACCTATTTCTATCTTACTTGATTTGACGTTCAGACAAGCTCTTCTGCTGAGTAAGAAGTGGTTACCATGCGAGTTGAGAGTGTCAATATTCCGTAGGAAATATTAAACGCGGCCGTTATTTGTGGATAAACTGATTTATTAATCCCGCTTTTTGTACACTGTAGTGACTTGATCGTGAACTAGTTCTATATATGTAATGTAGTAGTCATGATAACCTGATAACCGGATAACCTGATCAGTAAAGACATTTGGAGTGGTCTTTACATTTGGCGACGAGGGACGAGAGGTGTTCGTTTCTACCTAACTTTCACCTGCATATATCCATCACCATGGATATGTTTCGTCCACCACCTGTTTTTCTGGAAACCCCAGGAACACCCTCCATACCGTGGTCTCAGTGGAAATCTAGATTCACTACCTATATGACCGCTATCGGCGCTGAAGACTATCCTGAACGCCGGAGAATCGCTATTTTGCTGACGTGCATTGGAACCGAGGCTCACCGGATTTATGAAACATTACCTCGTCAACCTGAAGCAGACCGTGCAGGTGCTGGTGACGCCGCAAATTTCGAAGCCGTTTTGCAAACACTGAACAACTACTTTGCACCTAAAACCAATGTCCTGGCGGCCCGTCATATATTCCGAAATCGTCTTCAAGGTGACTTTGAGCCCATTGACTCATACTATAGTGAGCTATGCGGATTAGCTAAAACGTGTGAGTTTACTGAAGTTGACGACATGCTTAGGGATCAGCTGGTTGAAGGTATTGCCAATCCTAAGATAAAAGAGCGTTTGTTGATGGAGACACAACTGACAGCAGATCGCGCATTACAATTAATCCGTCAGTTTGAGCAAGCTGCTCAGGCGGCTAAAACACTCGGGAATAGTGCATCTAGTTCAGTCAATGTCGTGACCAAACCCAGAAAACGACTCAAATCAAGAACTGATGCAAGCCTACCGCATTGCATGCGTTGTGGTAAAAATCATTGGGAGGATAAACAAAACTGTCCTGCCCTAAATGCAACTTGCCACTACTGTGACAAGGTGGGTCATTTTCACAGCGTGTGCAAGGCTAAACTACGTGCTAAAACCAAACCGATCAGGGCTATTTCAAATTCTGAAACGTCAGAATCTGAGAATGAAGAACACGTCGACACCATCCAGGTGTTGACCGTCGACACCAATAACCCAATAAACCATATCGATTTGAACAAGCAACCAAGCTGTTTGTGGAAAAAACTACATCTTGACATTATGGGACCAATCTTTACCGCACCCCCAAACCAACAATATATTCTGATTTTGCGTGATTATTACAGTGGATGGCTTGAGGCCACAACTTGTTCCACTGTTACTCCCTTTACCATCATCCCATTTTTGGATGATGTGTTCTCCAGATTTGGACGACCTATAGAGTTGGTAACGGGTACCGCATTTCAGTTTCACACCAACCAATTTTCTAAATACCTGCAAAATCAAGAAATTCTTCATCTGATTGTACCAGTGCCTGACCATGATATTGAACAAGCAAAAAATAAAATAAAGGAGCGATTGCTAAACCGAAAAACAAACGAGCCGTGGAAGACATCACTAAACAAAGTGCTAGCAGAACTTCGATTCAAGCCTGCTGCCAATGGAATCGCACCATCGGATCGGCTGTTAAAGGTTCACATGAGAGTGAAGCTATCCAAAATGAAGACAAAATGTCGATCGCATATGCAAAGTTCCAACAAAGGCTTAATAAAGAGCACCAAGACAAGAACGACCCACAATAAAGAAGTTGATTCTAAGACATTTTCTAATTCTAGTTCGAGCGAAATAATTGTTGTGTAACTTTTAGTAGACTGTACCCTTCAGAAAAACAAGGGGGGAAATGTAGTGACTTGATCGTGAACTAGTTCTATATATGTAATGTAGTAGTCATGATAACCTGATAACCGGATAACCTGATCAGTAAAGACATTTGGAGTGGTCTTTACATACACATCTACTGCTGAGTTGCTCCACAGCATTACTGATTACTGATAAACTGTTACTACATATTTATCAAAACGAGCAACCTCGTCTACTGAGTATGTACTGAGTGAAAAATTACTAATTAATAACGCTGCAGCGTCAATATTGAACACGAAAAATTGAACGCACGCATTTTTCAACAAAAGGAATTTTATTTTGCCGTCGTTAACAAATTGATGCCGTCAACGAGAGTTGTGACAAAAATAATTTGAGTAACATTATTTTACATTTAAATTGTTATATTACTCTAAGCAGAGGTTAGAGTTTGATTTTGCAAAAATATAAAAAAGTGTGCTCGTCCGGGGATCGGACCTATCGCCTTCTGAGCGAGAATCAATCCACTAGACTTACCAGCCGCATGATTCAGAATTTGAAATTAGGCATGACATGATCCAATGTCAGTTAGTGTACAAAATTATCAGCGTATTAACATTAACTATAAGTAAAACAATATTTCATCGCATTTTGCAATCATAAAGAGCAATGAAATGAGTGCAAAAGCTTTACGTATTTTGAAGTACTTTACGTAAGTCATTTTGAAGTTGTGCAATAACAAGACTTTTAGAATCAATCCTTTTAAGCCCGGTTGGCTCAGATGGTAGATCGTCTTGTATCTACTGAGCATCTGATTAGAGATCAGAAGGTCGGTGATTCGAATCACCCCGGGCTCTTTGTTTTGATTTCGCGATGTCCAGCGTTCTGTCTTGCGAAATTGCATTTGCACTGTTAGATTGACCGACCTACCTACCTAACCAGAGTAATTTAACGTAGGAAAATCGACCTACCAGAAATTACATAGGATTTCAGAAATCTGAATATAGTCTATAATAATATACGCGGCCCCTGAGGGGGCCGCGTAAAAATAACGTGATAAAATGACTTAATATATCGAAACTCACAAGTTTTTGCAACGAACACTAACAGTAACTGTAATGTTGCTGCGCCGACAAGCAAGGTTGACGCGGCAAATTAAAATAAATACAAATCTCCGTGCAATTTTAATCATAAATGTTTAACCAAATTTTCATTTTTCTTATAAAATGCGACTTGAATTTTCTGTTTCACAATAACATTCACGATGTTACCTCTGACTCATTAAGTGAGTCACTCTCGCGAAAGAACAGGTTAATTTCAAAAAATACTTCTTCTACGAACAAGTTTTATTTCAATACGTTTTTGACAACGTATGTAGTAATCAAACGTTTGTCTTTTAAGTTTGTGTGACGTAAAGTTACGTTAGGAATTGTGTTTTGACTTTGTTTTGACTTTGTTTCCGAATGATTTCAGTGACTCATTTTCATTGTCTTTAATAAAAATTATTTCACTCAATTGTAGTAAGAAGTCTTAATAAAAGCATTAGAAACAAATTGTAAGCAGAATTGTACTTATCGAAACTGAAACCGCTTAAAAAACAATTAAATTTAACAAAATTCAAGCTCAAAATTGAACGTCTCGAAAGTTGCCCTCAGGCTAAGTGCTGCTGAAGTTGATTGCGGACGGCTTTTTTTAGTTTTTCTGTAGGGTTTAAGCCATAAGTTCATGAACACTGGCTAGAGTACTGTTTTTTATGAACTACCCGTACTCAACTCTTGCTCAATGAACTTGTACTTCAACAATACACGCAAATTTTTTCAGCTCGCTATATACAAGACAAAAGGAAACACGTTATAACTCGCAGACGCTCAAACAGAATTGTTACAAAACTTGACTGCATGGGCACACCCTGAGCTGTATATTTGATACGCTTCAGCCCGCATTTTTTATTGAATAAAAAATGCATCCAAGTCAGTCCGTTTTGTCCAATACACTATTTTGAAACTGCTGAGTGGATTTTGTTTATTCAGAGTGAGCCCTTAGACTCGACCAATTCTTTATTCTTTTTTCTATTCTGGCTAATCGGCACTTGGGATACTCCAGATGAAATAACCAATTGACTTCGCTGTCCAATTCACAAATCCTTTATAAGGTAAGAATATGTTGCTAACCTGACATATGCGGCATTGATTTCTCGGGGGTTTCATGATCTTTTCTACTTTCTACTGATAATATAATACCACATAAAAGTCAAGTTGTCTTGAAATAGGTGGAGCTGGCCACTTTAATATCCAACATGAAGATATTTTCTGTTTAGTATGTGTTAGCCTATACTCTGGTAATTTTAAAACATTAAAGAGCTATATCATCCAAAGCTTCCTCCGGAGTCCCCGGATCCTCTAGTTTGTATACAGTTTTATAGTTTTGTAAAACGTAAAACATCACTTAACTATTAACTGTGTATGTTACGCTCAGTCGTCAGTGTTTGGCTATTATGTTTAAACTCATCCTAGGTCAAATAGATAACATAACATGGCGTGATATTGTCGATGTTTACTGTACAACTCTAAAGCCGGTTTCGTGCTTGTGCTTGAGAACATAAGGACATGGATAGGGAAATTTTTTGTCAGCAATTATGAAGCATTAACAAAATTGTTCCCTCTAAATTTTTGCACTCACATAATCTTAACTCGACGCATACTTTCATCGAGTCACATATTAGATCATTTGGCCAGGTAGTTTTATTGGAACAGCTTAAGGACAAATTGATAGGGAAAAGGAAAAGTATGAACCGGGCTTAATTAACTTCTGTGGTCCATGATAGACGATTGAACACTGTTTCAAAGGAAAATATGGTAGCAGTAGTATTATCAACGTCACGGCTAGGGTTGTTTAAGTTATGAGATTTTAAATCAGTTAAAGTTACAGTTAAGTTATTTGGCAAAAATTAAATCAGTTAAAGTTACAGTTAAGTTATTGGCCAAAAATTAAATCAGTTAAAGTTACAGTTAACTGATAACTTTAACTGATACTTTAACTGAAATTAATCAGTTATGGGGCCATATTTTGGAAATGTTCAGAATTTTGAGGATGCGTTAAAATTTCACGTTTTTATTAACTAACATAACTTAATACCACTTTACAAATAACTTGCAAATCCACTAGACTATACTTTCCGAAATGATATATAAATGTTTGTATTACACGCCGTGGCTACCGGCTACAGCAGTGAATGTGCATTTACAAAAACTTAAATTAGTTTTACTTCTGTCATGATTATTATTTTAAACATGTTCCCGCTTTCTAGTTTAGTTTTGCTATAATTTTACATATGTTTTACATACATTTTGCATAATTTAACTTATATCCTTCCACTGATATCAAGAGTTATAAAAGTAAGAGTATGACACCCTCCCTATTATGCCTTGGGGCTTGCGTCCAATGCGGAGCGCAAAATAGCCCTTTTTTGTACGCTTTTGAGGGGGAGTACTTTCACAATTTCATA
This sequence comes from Trissonchulus sp. WLG1_4, assembly GCA_030248245.1. Classification (NCBI taxonomy): domain Eukaryota; kingdom Metazoa; phylum Nematoda; class Enoplea; order Enoplida; family Ironidae; genus Trissonchulus; species Trissonchulus sp. WLG1_4. The sequence goes on from JASANF010011470.1 coordinate 70,146, forward strand.
CGTCATAACTTTCAGAATGTCTTAAAATGAGAGAGAGTTACCCGCCTCAAAACCGAATAAGACCCCGTACTCAACTGAGGGGGGTACCCCTCCCCCCTGAGTTCAAGACACTAAGAAAGGCGTTTCGCTACGCCCCCAGCCTCAGTTGAGTACAGGGTCCTGACATGAGGGATATACTTTGTAATGTGCACTCAGCAACTATTCGCCCTGGCAGTCTGGCACGTGAAACAAACGTGCATAAACTTGTGTGCTGCGCGCACTCGTTCATGTACGAGGCGCTTCAAGTAACTTTGCGTATAAATTGGTGCACTGCATCGTGCGATAACTTACACAAATAATTATGTGAGCGTTTTCCAACACAAGCAACATGCCTATTTTGCATAAAAATGGAACTTTCCATAACATAACTGAAAATCATTTTCAGTTATGCGCATAACTGAAATTATATTTTCAGTTAAGCGTGTTAACTGAAAATATTTTCAGTTAACTGATTTAAATCAGTTTTTGGCGATAACTTCAGTTAAGTTACAGTTAAGTTAACTGCCTTTGTCACTAAATCAGTTAAAGTAAAAAGTTTAACTGCTACGCAAAATGTAATCAGTTAAGTTATCAGTTAACTTTAACTGATTACTAAAATAAAAAAAGTAATCAGTTATCAGTTAAGGTGGTAGTTACGTTTTCGAAGTTTTTGCAATAATTCAAAAGTTACTTAATCGAACATAACCAAACTTGGGACGAACATTGCGAATGTAAATAGCAATATTTCAGCTAATTTTGACATTGATTCAAACTTTTACGGATAATTTATAGTTAAGAAACTGGATTTTTTGTGTATTTTTTGAGGACTTACAAAATTGTATGCCAATTTCTGTGGCTCTTACACTACTCAGAAAAACCAATCAAAAAAGGTCTAACCCAATTTATTTTAAGAATATTTTCAGCTAAAATATGACATATTTCTGTTAGTTGTTCTAGGCGATCCGTAACTTTGAAGTTATTTTACCTCAATTCTGACTTCTCATGCCAATATCACGAAATACCGATAACCACTTTGCACAATAATTTACATGTACATAGTCCCTTATGCATTTATTATACTTGCAAAATTTGGTTAGTATATGTCACAGCAGCCAGGAGCATTGGCAGTGTTAATAAACCCCTTCAAAAATTGCAAATTTTCTTCAGTCTCCTGAAACGTCATTTTTAAAACTTTTGTCTGCCATTTTTTCAACGGGTACGGGAAAACTGTGCTTAATGTATTATGAGCTGACACCAATGAGGCCCAAGTTAACTGAATTAAAACTTTTTAAAAAATCCGTCATTTCTGAGCATAATGAGTGATTTCAGTTGAAGTAACCAATATCCTGTTCCGTTCATAAGAATACGAAGACAGCTTACTTGACAGTAGCCAAATAAATTTGCCCTATACCTTTTTCGAATTGAGTGAAAAGGTTGATTATTTTTTAGTTACAGCCTACCAAAGTCATAAAAACTGCCGTTTCTTGACTTTTTAGAAAAATTTGAGGCGAACTTTTGCTCACTGTAAAAATCTGCTAAATTATTACGTTTAGTTAAGCATACCAGCAGTTTCGTAACATATCAACGTGCCTTTGGTATAAATTGCGTAATTGTATGCAGAATTTTTTTACCACAGTGAAGAAATAACGAAATACGGGGAAAAATACATAAAATTGAGCTGATGAGCTTCACCAAAATAGTTGGCGTGCACACTAGGAGTAACACCGATTCTTGAAAAATTGTAATTTTGTAAAAAAATAAGTTGATTCATAATATGCAAAAGACCGCTTGTAAATTGATTTAGTAATTGCTACAAAATAGAACATTGAAAAAAGCTGCGAAAACGTAACTACCACCTTAAGTCAACATTAACAGCTTTTCCTTAATCTGAGCTGAGCTATGCTGCTAAATAAACATTGTGGCAGCATACACAGAAAAGCATAATATGCAGTGGTGGCCGAGTGGTTAAGGCGACTGACTAGAAATCAGTTGGGGTTTCCCCGCGTAGGTTCGAATCCTACCCACTGCGACAATTTTTTTATAATTTGTAATACCTTTTGGTGTTTCCCCGCGTAGGTTCGAATCCTACCCACTGCGACAATTTTTTTATAATTTGTAATACCTTAAACGCTGTCTTCACTCCACCATTGTCAGCGATGTTTTCTCCCAAAGTAACAATTCCATTTAACTAAATAAAAAACAAAATGTTTTGAAAATTATAATTCACTTGAGGTTTATTTAGTTTTTTTTAATGCAAGCAGTTACACACTCAGATCCTGTGGAACGACATAATTTAAAAAGTTTAAACAAACTTAAACCAACAAGTAGACTCCTAAAAAGAGTAAAATTCCTTCGTAGAGAGTTATATTTTACTTACAAATTAAAGAAAAAACTCACGAAATTCAAATACACACGTAATAGCAGAACTGAGAATAGAATCAGCTATCTACGGTTTACGAAACAATGATACTGACCACTGTACCACTCACCGTTCACGAAAGGTTACTTTAACTTAGCTGTAGATATATAGATATATAGATACGCAGGCTGTAGTGCAGTCGGTTTTTCCTGCTGCGCCACAGCGCAGCAGGCTTCTTTAGAATGAGCTGTCGGGAAAATAACGTGGAAGTAAATGAGAGTTGTGTGCGCGTCTCTGTCTGTTTTTATCAGTGTAATTGTGCGGATGTAGGTAAACGTGAGTGTGTGTTTGAAATGTGTCTGTTCTGTGGCTCTGTTTATTGTAATCTATGTGTCATTGTAATCAACTACGTACGTACGTAAACATGTGATCAAACCGGCTCAAGTACACACTAACAAAACATGAAGCTCATTTACATATTTTACAAATGCATTGTTTACGACCACAACATTCACAACGTCCAATATTCAGGCTCTGTATACTTGCACAGTATAACTTACATATACATTAATACATAGTTTTTATAGTAAAGTCTTGAATCGCAGAGGCCTCGATTTCACTTTGATAATATAATATCTGACACAGTTTCAAGTTGTACATTGTTTTGCACAATTTAACAAACACCGTAATTTGGAATACAAGTAAAATGGAATTGATCATAGCCACAATGGCGTAAACTAGCAAACTACTTAACGGAAAATACGCAGGCTCACAATGCACTGTTACAGCAAGCACGGCATTTGCAGTTCTGTAAATGGCAATATACCTAAAGTCCTAAATAGACCCTATAAAACTGACTCATTTTCTTCGGTCATAAAGACGATGAGAAGCTACTACCACTGGCGGTCTCAGACTTTGATTTCGGGGGGGGGGGGCGGAGGTCTGAAGAAATTTTTTGACTTTTTATAATAGCGTTTTTCAGCTTTACGCTAATTTGTTATAACCGCAGCCAAATCAAGGGCAATGAATTGAGTCTGTTTGTAGTAAAAACCAGTGGTGTACCCAGAAAAAATAGATAATTTTTCAATTTTTAGGCCGAATTTGGTCAACTGGAGACGTATCAGAAATTTTTTCCTACAGGAAAATAAAACACATGATGGGAACGTCACATCAAACAGTGTTTTACACAACTAAATGTAGCATAATATACTCGTGTAGACATGCAAATGCACCATAATGTACTCATGTATACATGTAGAGGCTTTGATGAAAGATAATAAGACGGAACAGTATGCCATAGAGTTGCAGGGGTCTGGGGGCGGCAGCCCCCAGAAAAAAATTGGGGGAAATTTTTTATTTTTATGCCAAATTTGGTCAGTTGGGGACGCATCAGAAAAATTTTCCGGCCGGACCATAAAAACCAAAGGGGGGACCCTTGTGTAAAATTTCAGTGGGAAAAAATTTCGGGGGGGGGGGGGGGCGGCCGCCCCCCCCGCCCCCCCCCCTGGGACCGCCCCTGGCTACTACTTATGTAGCCGAAACGAAGAACCGATATCATGAGGCGTATTATGAGCTTCCAAAAGTGGCAAAAATGAGTCACCAGCTTATGCAGATTTTTATGATAATGCTAGAAACTGTTTACTAAAGTCTGACCATAAAATGCTGGACCTTGAGACGAAATCGGTGGCGTGATTTTTGTGACTACTCGCTGTACTTTGATGCCCACCATTCGTTCTTTTTGTAATGAAATCGCGTGTTTCTTTTTGTCTCAAACTGAGGGCCAGCGTTTTTTGGTCAGACATCAGATAATTACATCGTGCACATACGTATGTACTTATGTGCTGCGCAGCAGGTTTTGGTTCACTTCGTGAAAATATAGGTTGGATATTTCCAGGCCATTTTGCATTGGGCTTTGCTTTTATTACACTCTCCTGATTATCGATTTATGTTACAAATCTATAACACCTATGAAACATGTATTCGATATATCTTCCATAGTGCATTATCGTGTTTATTAATATATATATATATATATTTTGCCCATGGACTTTGATTTTGTGAAAACTTCAACTGTGTATTTTTATTCTCGTATTTCTCGCGCAAATGAGTGCTGATCGTCGTTTGAACTTGCGCTCTAGTATCACTAACCCAATTATGTCCAATCCTGATTTTTCGACTCAAATGTCGTCTATCGTTGAGAAACTGAGGGGTATCGAATCTACTGTTGCGCAATCCGCGAAATCGGAGGAGATTCAGAATTTGAAAACAGAACTTTTGTCGGTTATTTCGGAAAAAATTAGCCCTATTTTGGATAAAATTGTGGACTTAGAAAAAGGTCTTGATTTTACTGCCGCGGAAGTAGTTGACCTACAATCTTTTGCTGCTGAAACGAAAATTTCCATGAATAAACTTGATGACAAAGTAGCTCGCTATGATATAGATCACCAAGTTTTGATGTCTCGTATTGATGAATTAGAACTACAGCTGAAACGGAATAATCTAGTCATTTATGGTTTGCCAGAGACTATAAATGAGAACTGTTCGGATGTTTGTGAGTTGTTTTTACGCGAACGTTTTGGGTTTGAGGACTGCGGAAACTTCATTTCGGAAGCTTTCCGTATTTGAAAGTATTCTCCAAACAGGGCCCGATCCATGAAGTTGAAACTCACAACTTTCAACTTCAAGGATCGAGTCATGACGGCATTTCGAGCGAGTCGCCAGCGGTTTTCACAATCAGGGATTCGTATACGCGACGATTTGCCTTTCCGGATCCGCGATCTTCGGACCTCTGCCTATCCATTGATGCAAAAACTATTTGAGTCTAATAAACCGCGAGCTTACTTCCAAGATAGTGGCATAATGTTTAACAAAGTTTATTACACGGACATCACCACATTCAAGCAGGCTGCATGCCAGATACTTGGACATGAATAATCTGATTGTTTTTGCATTTTTTCATTGTGACTTTTTCTGTTATACATTGCTTTCACTGTTTCATATATTAATGTGCAAGGGTTATCCTACCTGAAACTCTCGGAATTAATTAGCTACTTTTGTGAACCAGACATGCTTTGCTTAGTTGAGACATGGAAATTTGACTATCAGATGCCAGAAGTTATTTATCCTGGTTATGCTTTGTTTTTTTGCAAATCAAAAGTTGTGCAGCATAAAGGCAATTCGAAACTCAGGTGGCATAGCAGTTTATGTCAAGAATAAATATGCCAAAATGATCACTCAAATTAACTCCAAAATTCCAGATTTTTTATTTTTAAAATTTACAGCCCAAAGTAACAGACCAATTTTTTTGGGGACAATTTACATACCCCCAAGTAGTTCTCCTCGCCATATGTCATGTGACTTTGATATGTTTGATTTGTTGTCTATAGTTACTGCTGAATATCAATCTGTAGGTGATGTTATTCTGCTTGGGGATTTTAATGCGCGTGTTGGTAGCTATGACAAATCTCAAATCGACTATGACCCTCGTTTTGATGGTGCAGCAGCTACGTCACAATTGATCAACCTTCCAACTAGAATAAGCTCTGACTGTATTGTCAATAACTTTGGAAGAAATCTTATATCTCTATGCGATACCTGCAGCTTAGTTATTTTAAACGGACGAAGCGGTACAGATTGTGGCGTAGGGCATGCGACAAATGTAAAGCGATCTTTAGATGGAACTGTTGTTGGCACCAGTGTTGTTGACTATGTAATAACGAATTATGAGTTGTTCCCCAAAATCACAGATTTCAAGATTGACTTCGGCTTTATTTTACGAAATATATCACGAAAAGAATTTTCTACTCATCTACCTTTTTCTTTTAAAATTAATGCGGAGTTATCAAATATAAAAAAAACTTCCTTAAATTTGTCACAGGCACCAAAACCGGCATTGCGTTGGAACAATAAGCTTCGTGACTTATTTGAAGCTAACTTGAAATCTGAGGCTTTTAAAAAAAGTTCTGTTGACTGTATAACTTTTTGTGAAAATTCGACTGATGTAAATGATTCTGTTAGTAATGTTACTACTTTAATTAATAACTACACCCCAAAAAACTTTCGCCCAAAAAATAATACCGATAAAAGTCCAAGTCAACCACATTGGTGGAATGCAAAATGTTCTGCTTTGAAAAATCAACACAAAGCGGCCTTAAATGCTTACTTGAAATTCCGATGCGATCGAACTAAACAAGTTTACTTTTATAATAGAAAACTTTTTAAACGATGCATTAAAATAGCAAAACGAGAATTTTCAAAAGAAACTAAAGAAAAAATTCTACAAGCCAAAAATGCAAACCCGTCTACTTTTTGGAAAATGATGAAGGGGGTATATTGTACAGTATCGATGGTGGAACCAGCACCGACAGTTTTTGCTGATTATTATAAGAACTTACTTTGTAAAAGAAAATCTATGCCAATTTATCACAACATTTGGGCACAATTTGTTGATAATTATTTGAACGAAAACCCATACAAACTTTTTGAAGAGGCTATTACTATAAATGAAATTTCTGCACAAATTAAAAAACTGAATAATAAAAAATCACCTGGCATTGATAACATTTTAAATGAGCAATTACAGTGCGGCTCCGAAAAAATTTTGCCCATTTTTCACATTTTGTTTAATGATATTATAATTAGTAAAGTGTATCCATCGGACTGGTGTAAAGCTAAGATTGTCTCTATATATAAATCTGGCGATCAAGAACAACCAGAAAACTACAGAGGAATATCCATTTTAAGTAATTTGGGTAAACTTTTCGATAGTGTAATTTTAGAACGTTTTAAAAAGTGGATCAATGAGCACAAAATCTTAATTAAAAATCAATTCGCATACAAAAAGAATTACTCAACATGCGACAATCTATTTATTCTCCAGTGTTTAGTTGACTCTTCACTAGCAGAAGGAAATGTACTGTACTGCGCATTTGTTGACTTCTCTAAAGCTTTTGATAAAGTGAACAGAATGGCTCTTCTGTATAAACTGGCAAAAAATGAAGTACCATCCGATTTTATATGTCTCCTAAAAAGTATGTTTTCATCAACCAAATCATGTGTAAAGGGTCTTGATAATGAATTTTTTGACTCAGCAGAAGGAGTACCACAAGGGGCTGTTTTTTCACCTTTGCTTTTCAGTTTCTTTTTAAAAGATTTAGATACCTTCTTTGCAGCATTTAATTGTCCTAAAATCATTTTGAACACTGTGTCGATCTATACTTTGCTGTATGCAGATGATTTGATATTGGTTGCAAAAACGGCTTCAAATTTAAACGAACTGTTGCATAAACTGTATTTGTATTGCCTTCGTTGGGATTTAACAGTGAATTGTGAGAAATCTAAAGTTCTATGTTTCAAACATCATAACAAAAAAATACCTGAAAATATTTTTTTCTATAACAATAAAGTGTTAAGTCAGGTCAATAGTTTCAAATACCTCGGCTGGAACATAGCTTTAGAAGGAATTGGCACACACACTGTTGAAAACAGACAAAAACTTGCTCTTTATCCAAAGCACCAAACTCTCAAAATTTCAAAAAAATTTGACTTACCAAAAAAAGTACAAACAGAACTATTCGATACAACTGTTACATCTGTTTTACACTATGGGTGTGAAATATGGGGTTATCATACCTGGTCAGATAGCCGACTGTGTATTCTTCGCTCAAATCGAGATATTATAGAAAAAGTTCATTTAACTTTCCTCAAACAAATTCTTGGTGTTAAAAAAACTACACCTTCAGTCGCGGTATACGGGGAAATAGGTCGTTTTCCACTAATAATCAACAGATATTTAGCAATGCTGCGTTATTGGTATAAAATACTGAGTTTATGTAATTGTGATTATATAAAACAGTCGTATTATATGTTATGCAATGTTGTTGCAACCACTCCAAATCGAAGAACGTGGGTTTCAGCGTTAGTTAGCTTACTACAACATTTGGATATGTTAGAGTTTTGGCAATATCAAAAAGTTGAGAATTTAAGGTCATTCATAAGTACTGCTCGAAAACGACTAATAGACAAATTTTTGGTTTTTGAGTGGACGGCAGAACTTGATAGGTTGCCTAGTCTTTGTCTCTACAAATCTTTCAAACCCTTTTTCGGATACGAAATATATTTATCGAAAATCAAAAATGAAAATTATTTAAAAAGTTTTATAAAATTGAGACTAAGGTCCCATGATCTCGAAATTGAACGAGGCCGTTGGGACAGAAGAACATCACACAGAATACCGCAAGAATTACGTATTTGCCGTGTTTGTAATTTAAATGTAGTTGAACATAAAATGCATATGCTGTTAATCTGCCCGTTTTATGCTGAGTTGAGGAAAAACACATGCTTAAAAAATGTAGTGCCGTTAGATATAATGTTTGCTTTCAATTGTTTTATGAGCACATCTGATGAGTTTTTACTAAATCAAATATCTAAATTCATTTTTAAAGCATTCGTTAGACGATCAAAAGTAAGCATGGGCACGGTTAGTAAAATCATTAACCAGTTAACCGATATGTCGGTTAATGCACTAACCGGTTAACTGGCGGTTAACCGGTTAACCGGTTAACCGACGGTTAACCGATAATCGGTTAACCGGTTAACCGGTTAACCGATAACCATTCAAATTTAACTAACGTTATCTTAATGATTATTGGTTATGCAATGGCTATTTATATACATAAGTTTAGTACGACTTAATTAATGACTATAAAACATGACTGAAACGTAGTATCTCTGTGTGGAGGAACAACACACGGTCAAAATTAAAGGTTGACCACCTTTGGAACGGTTAACCGGTTAACCGATTAACCGATTTTTTTCGGTTAGCCGGTGAACCGATCGGTTTCGGTTAACCGTTAAGTTAATTTCATTAACCGGTTAACCGAAAAATTTTCGGTTAACCGGTTAACCGTCGGTTAACCGATAACCGTGCCCATGCCTAATCAAAAGTGTACGATAGAAATTTTCGAAATTAGAAATAAGTAAGAGAAAATTGTCCTAAATGATTCATAAATTGTGTGTCTAAGCCACTAAGAGCATGTATTAAATATCAAATTGTTCTTAATAATTTCCGACTACCCTACAGCCCATGTTTGCTTGTAACCATTAGCATAGTATGTTCCTGTATGGAATAATATGCTTGCAGTTTCTTCTCAAATAAAACCATAGGCTTAGCCAGAAATACAAAAAGGCATGTCAGTAAAATATTCAAAAGTTTGATTTCAAATCAAAACCAACTTTGTTCATTATTAAGTACCATTTAATCATTCATGTATAATAAATAGAGATGAAGTTTACCTATGTAAAATATGTATGTGTTCTGTTTTGTGTGCAGTTTCAATGTTCTCGTGATCTCATATTAGATGCTGATTGGCTGTGGCTGAATGCCAACAGCCAATCAGACAGTGTGCGGACAAAATAAACTTGACATCCAAGGAGGGAAACATGCAGCAGAATCGTATAACTGAAAACCAGATGGGGGGACAGAATTTTAAATTTGCAAAAGTTCAAGCTTTCGTCTGGTTGATGAAATTTACCTTGTTTGGGATGTGTTTTAGCTCTATTTTTTGGTCATGCCCCCCACGGTTGGAACACGCTTAGTTCTATAAGCTAGCGCAGTGCAAAACATATGGCAATGTCTTACGTACAAATTTGGTTTGCATGAATTTCATACAACGTTATGATTCTAATAACTCCGCCTTCAGGCGGAATAAAAAAAATTCGCCCGGTGTGAAGCTCGAAACCACAACCATGTGATTAACATCCTCATGCTCTACCGACTGAGCTAACTGGGCTACAATGTTCCTGTGGTTTTGTTTACCTTTAACCGTGATTGACCTCGAGTTTAATATCAAGCCTTGAATTCTTACCCTCATGTTTAGCCTATCGAATTGGCTACAGTAACTACCTACCTGTGTATGTAAGTATGCGCGCAGTGGGTTATAATTTCCGTTCGTTTGTTATTGTTTGTGGTATAGCACAGCTGGGCTGCTGGGATTTGGGCTACGGTTCCTGTTCGCATAGAAGAGCGCTGTTTGTACTGACAAATACAGAAGCTATAGTAACTTTTTATTCCTCCTAAATGAACTATTAGAATCATAACAATGTATGAAATGCATGCAAGTCTATCCTGTACATATACATTGCCGTATGTTTTGCACTGTGCTGGCTTATAGAAATCAGCGTGTTCCAACCGTGGGGCAGGAACCAAAAAATAAAGCTTAAGCTAAACAACCAAACAAGCTAAATTTTATCAATCAGTAGAAAGCTTAAACTTTTCGCAGTATTGAAACTCTGCCCCATCTGGTTTTAAATTATTTAATTTTGCTATACGTTTCCCCCTTGACTGCAAAGTTTATTTTGTCTGGAAACTGTCTGATTGGCTGTTGGCATCTAGACACAGCCAATCAGCATCTAATATTAGATGACACGAACATTTGAAACTGCACAAAAAACTGAACACGTATTCCAGGTAAAGATACATAGGTAAGATCTCTATTATACAGGGATTATTAAATAGTCCATATTAAAAATGAACAGTTAGTTTTAATTGGAAAAAAACTGACGATTTTAGTCCAATATGTCTTTTGTATTTGTGGCTGAGTTAAAGCATCCTTTCTTGAAAGTTGAGTGGTGAAGTGGTCAGTGCGATTGCTTGATAAAACGTAGGCAGCAAGTTCGATTCTCAGTCCTGCTGTTACCAAAACTTTGTTTTTTCATTTTTTAGTCCGGTATAAATCTCTACGAAGGAATCCTACTTCTTTTAGTAGTCTACTTGTTTTGAGTAAAAGTAAGTCCTACATACGGATACGGTATTGTTCGTACGGGAAAGTAAATTAAAGTACATGTTACTGCGAACAAGTGGGTTAAGTTAGCAGGGCTAGCTGCTTTTTTGAGTAATGACAATGAGTAGCTGTATCTTCATTCATACAGTTGATGGGGTTACGGTAGCTGTTCATACAGTTAGGATCGATTCATATTTACAGCCTTGTTCAGCCGGCAAAATTACTAATTGTGCCACAATTTGATCTAGACTACACTACTTATTCGTGTCGTGATTTTTTTGTAATTTTGCCGGCTGACCGGACATTCGGTTGTAAGTATGAATCAGTCCTTAAAAAGATACGGTAGCTGTTTGTGCAGGCTAGAGGGTTACGGTGGACGTGCTTGCCTACATTCTGCCTGGCGTCCGGCACGTAGATTGCCCCATACTGTTCCATGAGACAGCGACTTTTGTTGACGAAGTGACTCAGAGTGTCGTCGTCCCACCACTGGTTCAGGTTCCCGTGTTGGTCGTGCTGTCGGCCTGAACACAATTAACCCTTTTTATCCCAGAGCCTTATCCAAAATTGGATTTAACAGACTAGACTTATGTAAAATAATTTTGCTAATAGCGCAGCACAAAATGAAAATAGCCGGTTGGAATTTTGCCCCAGATGGCTCACATACGGTACCTCGGTGTGCGCCAAGTTTCAATAAGTGAGGTTTAACTGACGCTGCGTTATCGACGAAATAATGTTAAATCTAATCCGATAAATCCAATTGGCACACCACGTGATCAATACCCAATCGGTAGCCTGACATTAGTGGTCCAATTTCGACCTACAACTGCCAGGCAACAAACCTATGTTTCAGCTTCACCAAGAGTACATAATAGCGTCTCACTCTATGTAGAAGAAGAGTGAGACACTCTCCAGCCTGCCTGTGTTCTAGTACAGGCAGATGCGCTGGTCGTTTTCAGGCTACATGTTGACATTCTATGCAACATGTGACTGGCCAATCAGAAGCGAGCTTCTATTCTCTGATTGGCAGACGCCTGTGCACGTGCTCCAATCATAAAACGGGATAGGGATACAGGTTAATAACTCATTATTTATTCATAGTCTGCTTGTAAAATCATTAAAAAAGGTTTGCAAATACCTTTGGGGATATTTTGGCAAACTTTCAGCGAAAATAATTGAGAAACTTTGAAGAAATTCAGAAAAGTTTATATCTCAAAAGTTTCTCAATCAATTTCGCTGAAAGTTTGCCAAAATATCCCTAGAAGTACTTGCAAACCTTTTTTAATGTTTTTGCAAGCAAACTATGAATAAATAATGAGTTGTTAAGCTTTTATCCCTATCTTAATGCTTATCAACGCATCAGCGATTATATACTAAAGTGTGTTACGCAGGGAATCTACGCGCTGATTGGTCAGCAACATGTTGCATAAAATGTCAACATGTAGCCTGAAAACGACCAGCGCATCTGCCTGTGCTAGAACACAGGCAGGCTGGAGAGTGTCTCACTCTTCTTCTATATAGAGTGAGAAGCTATTATGTACTCTTGGCTTCACTAAGCTATGTGCAAATTGGATATTTTCCATCCCAATAGGTTTGTAATGTCCTCATTATGCTTTTTGATTGCACAACCAAGTCAACTTTGTGCGTTTCAGATGCAGCTAATGTTGTGGTCTACTGCTAGCCGTCAGTTATAACATGCGCACGGTTGCTGTGTTATGTATTACTCTTGAATCAGGTACAATGTAACACACTAGGTAGATAAAACAAATTTTATGCTAACTTTCAGTTTTGAGCGCTTATAACTCAAGCTGTGCGTCCACGACTCGTTACCGACAATTTGTTCACCATTAAATTGCATATCTGTCGAATGGCGGTTTCGAGCGTTTAACTCTATCAATGGCAAAAAAATCAGAAGGTGTCCGTGTCTGGCTTCGCAGAGAAGCCTTAGCCATTGAAGAATTTAACCCTTTCCTTCCCACAGTGGTTTCAAAACTACATACTATTGGCACTATGTCACACAAGTGAAACCTGTCGGCCTGATGTTTCACAGAATCTGTTACTTCACGAGGATGTCTTAGGTATACGAGTAAAGCGAGCTGGTGGCCGAGTGGTATGGCGTGAGAGTTCTGCCACGTAGTTGTCACTGGGAATGGGAAGCATGCCCAGTCTGTGGCAGCAGATCAAATACCAGCCAAAGCTTAAACTTTTTTGAAAAATTTTTTGAAAAAATTTTGAAAAATTCAGGAAGGAAGGGGTTAAAGCCTGTTTCATACGATGAGGAAAACACTGGAATTGAAACTATTAATACCTTCATCGTCGAAACCATGCGTGATCTCGTGTCCAATCACGGCACCAACCATCGAGTACATCAGGTATTTGGGAATGCCCTTGAGGAAAAACGGAAACTGCAAGATACCCGCAGGGAACACTGAAATACAACAAATGTATCGTATATCCTCCAATAAAGACCCTGCGATATATTAAATCCCCATGGAATATTCAAGAAGAAATAAAAGCTTTGGGGCTCTATTTGTGGAAATACAGTAGGTTTGTTTGGTACTTTGAGTTAAAGATTGGTACCTACGTACATCAGCGCCAAAAACTTTGAAAGATTAATGTTTTCACCGGTAAATATTTTCAACTGAGTACAATCTCAACGAAAAACTAGGCATTTGCTAAAAAATACGGTTCTGGGCTTTGCTTGCAAAGATTAGGATGCAAAAATGCATGGACTCCAAAAATGAAAAAATCCCGTCAAACAACGTGACTTCATTAGGAAAAGGGTGAATTTTCATTAACAAGAGCAAAGCACGTGAGCAAGTGCTCCCAAAAATCATACATACCACCTGTTCTGTCTCAAGAGTTGAGTTATTTTTGATAAGTTTTTGTCTTAAAACAGGCTTTGAACTACTCAGCAGTAAATCTGATCACCACGATGGACTTGGAAATTTTTTATCCGAAAATAATGGCCGCGTTTAATATTTAATGTGGAATATTGTAATCAATGTAACCACCTCTAACTCAGCTGAAAGCCAGTTCACCAAACAACTGTCAACCACTTTAGTCTTTACCAATGTCATTATTGGCCGGAGCGTAGTAAGCATCGACTACGGCTGGGCTCTCAAACCAGATTTCGCCGTCGGGCGGATGTCGCAGTTTCAGCAAATCGCTTAAGGTGTCCGCTTTTCTCAATTGTCTCACATTTTCCATCAAAGATCCTCTGGTTAGCTGGACATTTTTGAATTTTTTTAAAAGCCAGCTTTCGTGGTAGATTCGATCCGGGTATCCGATTTTGATTCGGATATTCTGGGCTTTATCGAGAGCGTGTCGTTTCGTTTTTTCGTCCATCCAGTCAACTTCGTGAGTAAGCGAACGGACAAAGGCCTCCTGAAGGTTTTGTACCATGTCATTGATCTGAAAAAAACTAAAGCCCGGTTCACACTTAAGCCTAGTTCATAGTAGTGCGCAACTGTCCGTAGTTGTCCGTGTCCGAGTCCATGTCCGTGTCTGGAAGGTTGTCCGTATCATTTGCCCATGCCTGTGTCCGTCAGCAGCATTCATTCATACTACATACTACGGACACTTTACGGACAGTGCATATGCATATAAAATAACACCAACACCTTTTGCTGTGCAGCAGGCGAGTGTGTAAACGCAAGTTTTGAAAAATCAGTAAAAACGTTCTGCTTCTGCACACATGAAAAGCCAGCTGTTGAGCTGAAATTATATACGCCAAATTTCAAATTATTCACTATGCGCGGAGGAATTTTATGTGCACGCACGTACACGTGATTATAAAGGCTACATTCTGATAGGCTAATTCCCTACGGACACAGAAAAAAGTTGAACTGAATTCAACTTGACTTCCGCACATCCGGACAGCCCTTATGGACACTCACGGACGATTTAAGGTCTATTCACACGAGGGCGCATTTTGCTCCAAGGCGCACGTCATGGAGCATGAGTGGGCGCACGAGCCGGCGCATGAACGGTCGCATGAGCGGGCGCATTCTATATTCACACTGCCTGCTGCATTATTTCACACAATGCAGTAGGCAAGTGTGCGTGTACGCCCGCTCATGCGCCCGCTCATGCTCCCTCGTGTGAATAGGCCTTTACGGACATCCAAACAACTCTGAATCAAATTTCTCTTACGGACACGGACACGGACAGCCCTTGCGGACAACTATGAACTAGGCTTTATCCGTAAGGTGTTCATTTGTCCGTAAGCATAGGTTCTGACTGATAAATGTGAGTATCAATATTATACATGCTATTAACAGTAAGCAATATCTGCAAACAATTGTCCAAGAAATCCGGCGTACGGACAGCACTTATACAGAAGATAAACAGTGAACGATGAGTGACGACTAGTTCTAACTTGGCTGTATCCGTAAGAAAATTTTCTTACGCCAGCACAATAAATGCCTCAAAAATGAACCCGCGATTTAGTGCCAATTCAACGACATCTGTGTCTAGCTTACACACCGAAAAGTTGCTTCAGCTTTATGTTGATGGTCTAAATTCCGTTTGAACTTAAATTTGGCGGATTTTAGTAAATACTTGGTTCACGACAGTCCAATTAATCCTATAAACTGGAATCTAATCCACTAAACCCAATTTTAGATCAATGATTAATTTTTGACCTGATTTTTGGCTTCTTGGTCAAAATGTTTTCTGACAAAAATTGCCCCCACAATCATCGGCATCAGATCTCGAGTTAACTTCACGCATTCTTCCCATCTGAAAATGTTAAAAAAAGTGTTAAAAGTGTTAAGTGTTGTTAAGTTAAAAAAAGTTATAAAGTTAAATACTGAAGTAGGCGGGTACAAATAGAATATATTGTAATTGGAATATGGAATATGGAATGGAGTTTAGGATTATTATTGATTCAATATTAATGCTACCCATTGCCTAACAAATCAACATTTGCAATTTGAATAGCGAATAATAACGATTGCAGTTTAGGAATTTAACATTATCCGCTAATTCAATTACTCTTCTCAATATATGACTCATTCGGTGGAATGCATAAAGGCAGTCTTAGCTCAGTCTTGCTAAACGTAGTCTAAGAGCAACGTTCTAACCTATGAAATACGTGCAGAATTTTTCGTTACGATGTTCTAAATTACTGAAATAGAACGCCTTAGACTGGTTTTAACGTAAGACTGCCTTTATGCATTCCACCAAGAGTACATAACAGCGTCTCACTCTATATAGAAGAAGAGTGAGACACTCTCCAGCCTGTCTGTGTTCTAGCACAGGCAGGTGCGCTGGTCGTTTTCAGGCTACATGTTGACATTCTATGCAACATGTGACTGGCCAATCAGAAGCGAGCTTCTATTCTCTGATTGGTAGACACCTGTGCACGTGCTCCAATCATAACACGGGATAGGAATAAAGGTTAATACCTCCTTATTCATTTACAATCTTCTTGCAAAAACATTAAAAAAGGTTTGCAAATACCTTTGGGGATATTTTGGCAAACTTTCAACGAAATTGATGGAGAAACTTTGAAGAAATTCAGAAAAGTTAATATCTCAGAAGTTTCTCAATCAATTTCGCTGAAAGTTTGCCAAAATAACCCTAAAGGTATTTTAAAACCTTTTTTAATGTTTTTGCAAGCTGACTATGAATAAATAATGAGTTATTAAACTCTTATCTTAATGCTTTTCAACGCATCAGCGATTATTATACTTGTGGTACGCAGAGAATCTACGCGCTCATTGGTCAGCCACATGTTTCACAGACTGTCAACATGTAGCCTGAAAACGACCAGCGCATCTGCCTTTGCTAGAACACAGGCAGGCTGGAGAGTGTCTTACTCTTCATCTGCACAGAGTGAGACGCTATTAGTACTCTTGATTCCACCCAATGTATTTCAACAGCACTCAACCTTTAGTATAATCATTGAAGCATTAGTACAACAGGTTTCGTCTTACTTTGGAGCCCTTGAACTGACACCCAGGAGAAATCCTCTGAATTCATCTGCCGGTCTTCTGAATTTTTCCGGCATCAAAGGCACATATACCTGAACCAAACGCCAGAGCATGTAGTTCTGGATGGTTCTGAAACCACATATAATCTTGGATAGTAATTTTGCTTTCTGGCCAAATCATTTCCAGTTTTAGCTACAGAACACAGTTATGAACTACAGCTACAGAACTACAGTTCTACAGAACAGTTATGTTATCGTAAACTCAGTACTGTGCGAAAACGGGGATTCTAAAAATATACATAGGTTCAGAGAAGGAAAAAAGATTTGTAAGCCTAAATACCCCAAGTCTAAGCCTAGGCAAGCCTTACATTTTTAAGAGGAAAATAACGCAAACCTGAAAATGTGCAAAAATAATAATACATATATATAATACATGTACGACAGGATTCATTTTTTTGCAAAAAGCGCCCAGTGTAATTTTAAACTGTTAGTTTTAAAAAAATTTAAAACTTTAAAAAAATTTACACATTCACATATTTAAAAAAAATTTTTCCATAACACGCTCCGCATCTCAAGAAATTAAAAAACTGCATTTAGTAAAACATTTTCAAATTCTTATTTTTAAAAAATGTTATTTTTTTAAAACTTGGGGTTTTCAAGTCCTGAGGTCAAGAGGTCGGAGTCTAGCGGTGCAAAAATTATTCAAATTGACTGAGTAAATTCCAAATTCCGGGCTGGGGGGATAACAGAAATGACCCCTAACTTTTAGTAACAACATAAAACAAAGACTTTAAGTTTAAATGACTCAGGCTGCTACAGCACTGTTACTATAAGGTCATTTTTTGTTGCAGATTTGTTGGTTAAATTTTGAAAGAAAAAAGTAAAGAAAGACACCGTGAATTAAACCTGGAACACTCGTGTCGACATTAGGAATGATAAAAACTACACCACAGCCCCTAAAGCCCGGTTCATACTTGTCCTTAAATACACAGGCACAAGGACAAGAAAAATTTTCGTTCAGCTACTGTGAACACTTGACACAAGCGTTTTGGTTAATTTTTTGCATACGGACTGCAAATGACCCCAGCAATAATCATGCGAAAAGTTGGCTCATTTGGCCAGGCAGTTTTCTTGGAATTGCTTAAGGACAAAACAATAGGGACAAGGATAAGGACAAGTAAAAACCGGACTTAAGTCTCGTAGGCGCTAATTTTTAACATTTTCTGCTAACTGTACAAACCGTTTTGACGGTGTGTTTTTGATGACATTTTCTAAATTGTTCAAATATTCGGGGGCCACTATCACAACAGTCTCGTTGATATCCACACCAAGACCATCCGGATAAACGGACTGCATAAACGTCTTCATGTTGATCTAGAAAGAGAACCCGAAGCATTACTGTCAAGAAAGGGAGGGGGATGCTTACCGAAAGAAAGACCGCATCAACATCAGAATGACCCAGGGGGGAATTCGAACCACCCATCTCTGGATCTGCAGACCAGTGCTCTCCCGTTGAGCTACTGGGCCAATGATGAGCTGTCGTAAATACCTTTAAGTACTCTAGGGGGCCTATCTTACTTCACATTACCACTACCCACTACGTCACACGTTATCATTTAACATGCAAGTTACAAATTCTGGTATGCAAAATGGTTATAATAAACTATTATTAAATCCTTATTTTCAATACGAACATAATAACAATAATATCTTTGGAACCGCAATTGGTAGATAATTGCTTTTTGCATCACCAGATGCGCAACAAAATTTGCCATGCACGGTTTTTTAAGTTTTAAAAAAATTTTACACGTTATCGACGTTTTAAAGATAATATCAGTCCATTACAATTGCTTTGAAAAAGATTTGATGCACTACTAGCATCCTGCTCACCACAAGTTCAATGTTTACATCGAGCAAGTACACGTGTCCTTGCTCTTGAACTTGTGAGTACTATGCTAGTAGTGCATCAATTCTTTTTTGAAAATTTTTTCGCAATATTGCAGAAGATGAAGTCGCTTCACAAAAATTCACACGGAAAAGTTTTTATCAATATTAAATGACTTCATGCTGTGCATCTGGTCAACCTATTCTAAACTATGTAGACGCACTGGACTTGTTGATAGATTAAGATAATACTCTTATATGTAAATTATTAACCCCTCCATGCGCACAGTGAACCTCAGGCACCCCACGTGATGGATGCCCAATCTGGGGCTATAAAACTTGGCTAGCTTGCTAGCTTATTCTAGTCAACTGATCATCGAACTGTTTTTTCAGGAATTGCAGATTTTTGCCGTTAGCCAATTTTAGTCCTGCTGACACAAAACCTATGCTTGATTAAGCATGTAAAAATTAGACTTTTTTATCGCAAAAGGAGTATTTTCTTTATGGCCTCATTATAATATTTGATCGCAACTCCGGCAGTTAAGTTTTTATGCATCAGATACAACCGATATTGTAGCTTATTTGTGGCAGGCGCAAAAATTTCACAGACTTTCAAACCTGCTGAATCAACTCAATTATGTTTTGTTCATCATTAAATTTTCTAGCGTTAAATTCACCATTATATGGTGGTTTCGCGACAACGCACTTAGCTCAAGCCATGGCCAAATAACTGGAAGGTGTTCAAGTCTGGCTGCCTAGAGAGAGAACCTTTGCGCGTCAAAGGGTTAATATAATAAATAAATAAATCAACCGAATCGCACATCGGGGTACATTCGTTCCAGCTGAGCCAAACTGACTGGGTTGTACATAGAGGTTCTGTCGCGCCGACCCATTGGGATGATTCCCTAAAATAAGCACTAATCCTTAATAATAAGCACTAATTATTAATACTAATGTTAAGTCGATGCATGTACACAGGGACTGGGGGCCTTATCAAAAATTGGATTTAACGGATTAGATTAGCTAGCTATATATCTCTATTTAACGGATTAGATTAGCTAGCTATCTCGGCGTGTGCCAAGTTTCAGTTAATTACGTTTAACTGACGCTGCGTTATAGACGAAATAAAGTTAAGTCTAATCCGATAAACCCAATTTTGGATAAGACCTTAGGTCTGGGAGGGCTTGTCCCGTCTTTTTCGAAATGTCGACGTTTAGGAAACCTGAACTTACTAAATCGCGCAAATTTTCAATTTCTTCATATAAATGGACCATCTTTTGCAAAATTTAGTTGTTTTTGCAACTTTTTTTTTGCTGATTTTTAAAGCATTTTACAGCGATTTGAGCCAGCCGCAAGAAAAGGGGTGGCCTGCTCCGAAGGCTCTAATGTGAGGGTAGTGGCTTATCCCGGAATTTCAAATATGGTAAGGGGCTTGCCGCCCCCCCCCCCCAAGACCAAATCCCGTGTTCATTTGTGCTTTAGTCAATAAGCATTAGTTCGGTCAGAATCATAAGTTCGTATTCATTAATCATTAATATATTATCAGCCAGTTATTAATATGAATAATTTATTTGTACTATGTAGTTATTATTTTTTAGTTTATTATTAACTGAAAATAATTAGTCATTAATCACTTATTAATAGTTTCAATAATTTTTTTATGAATAACTCGTAATTAATAAACAAATAACTATTCATCAACTAATTAATCAATAATTGATTACTAGAAATGATAATCAGAATGATAAATATGAAAGTGAATTGAAACATTGAGCCTGTTTTGTAAATATAAATATATTCATAGATAATTATTACTGTACGCACTGTACTGTACTGTAATTTGCCAGGTAAAATGAAGTAATAATCGGAAATGAAATCAGTAGAAATACCGTTAACTTACTTTAGCTAACTGAATTTCAAACTCTATAATGTCTAAAAGCTCATCTTTGATAGCGGTAGAATTAGCTCCTAAAATAAAAATAAGTTCTTAAATAAAAATATTAAATTGATTGTTTCTGAAGTAAAACATTTAGAAAAAGTCTTTCCAACGTGTTGCTACATATTTCCATGTTTTCTCAAAAAATATTTTTTCAGGGAAATATTTCTCTAGCAATAAATGGTTAAAAAAAGTTTCGCCAAAAATTTCCTACTAAATTAAAGAACTTCATTAAATCATTTTAAAGATGAAAGATCGCCAGTAGGCCACAACGGGTTGCCGACGGTGGGACCCTGTATTCTAGGCAGAGGACCCTCTATTCAAGGCAGAGGAATCTCTACTCTAGGTAGAGGTCAGAGGACCCTCTTCTTTGAGCAGAAAACCCTGTGAAGGCAAAAAAACCTAGTGTTCTACGCAGACAATCATCCAATCTCGGTAAAGGACCATTTATTTAGTCTAGGCGGAAGACCCTATATTCTAGACAGAGGACCCTCTATTCTAGGCGGAAGACTCTCTATTTTAGGCAGAAGACCCTCTATTGTAGGCAGAGGACCCTCCATTTTAGGCAAAAGATTGTATATTTTTGGTAAAAAAACGATATTTATGTTCAGAAACCCTAATTTTCCACATAAACCCCAAAATCTCAATTTCGAAAATTTCACCCTTTAGTACCCTGAGGGGGCCGTAGGGAGATCCAGGAGGGTCATAGGCAAAAATACACCTTGGATTCGTGTTCAGCGGCTCAAATTACCCCCCAAAACACCAAAATCTCAATTTCGAAAATTTGACCCCTGAGGGCCCCTAGGGGGGGGGGGTACCCTGAGGGGGCCGTAGGGGGGTCCAGGAGGGTCCTAGGCAAAAATAAACCTTGGATCCGTGTTCAGGGGCTCAAATTACCCCCAAAAACACCAAAATCTCAATTTCGAAAATTTGACCCCTGAGGGCCCCTAGGGGGGGTACCATTGGGGGGTCATAGGGCGGTCCAGGGGGGTCCTGGGTAAAAAAATAACCCCAAATTCGTGTTCAGGGGCTAAAACTACCCCTAGAGACAAGTTTTTGTCAAAATCCTTGAAAAAAAATTTTCAAGTTCACAAGGGTCCCCCCTTGTGTTCCATCGTTTTCGGGGGTCACGTGACCCGGCCCCCCGTGGGGTCAGGGGGTCACCAAGGTGGGGGGCACAACTACTCATAGGGGGTCTCCCCACCAAAGTTTGGGACCAATCCAGAAACTAACTCCAGAGAAAAACGAGTAACAAACTTTTGCTAACAGGAAAAAAATCTAAAAAAAACAGGAATATGAATACAATGGGTTGCACCCCTGCTTCGCTGGGGGTCGGCAACCCAATAATGACAAATCATTAAATACGTAAAATTGTTGTGCTAAAATCACAATAGCCCAAACGTGACAGCAACCTTTTGCTCTTTTTAATTAATCTGCGTAGCTCTTACAAATGGACGAGGATAAGACCAATTATGAACCGGGCTTATTCATTACGTGGTTTTCACGACTGTATACTAAATTTATCATCATTATATATTTATCTATCAATTTATCATTTATCATATTGTATTTAAACAGTACGACTGAACTTATTTTGGCCCAATCTAATTTCAGCCTTATTTCAGTTCACTATGGATATCGGACTAAACGACATGTCACCTGCTTAATTTAGGTCCAAACCATTCCTAAACTATATCAATGGACTAAAAATGATTCAAAATGCACGCTCAATAT
Source organism: Trissonchulus sp. WLG1_4 (assembly GCA_030248245.1). Classification (NCBI taxonomy): domain Eukaryota; kingdom Metazoa; phylum Nematoda; class Enoplea; order Enoplida; family Ironidae; genus Trissonchulus; species Trissonchulus sp. WLG1_4. The sequence continues at coordinate 92,792 of JASANF010011470.1, forward strand.
TAGCTTGCGTATGGTCTGTTTTGTCTTACTTGCCTAAAAGTAGGAGTGCTAAATTAAAATGCAAATGTATTATTCCTTTAGTCTGGATTTCATATTGGAATAACTTTTATAAATTTAACCAATTTAAGTAGGTAGTTAATAACTTATTTATATAATTAGTTAATTTATGGATTAAATCTGACCTAATAATTCGACCAACTGGTGCAGATATAAGAGATATCGCTGCATATGTTCACTTTTGGTGCCATTCAAGTAAACTTGAGGCGTCTTCAGACCGAGGTACGCTTGATCGATCTAAAACAGCACAATAACGAAACATGTCAACTTGATGCATTACTTGCCAGAGCGAACTGTCTTAGAATTGACGGAAACATTTTTTACGCGGGCGGCGAATATACTATATTCCGGGCGGGTCAATTTTCGGGTGTTGAATAACACTAGAAAGCCAGGTACCTCCCATCTTTTCTGAATTTACCTACGTATGTACCTAACTTGAGAGTAAGCTGGCTTTTTAGCCATGACGCAATTCACGCATCGAATTGCAAAACTGAAGGCGCCGGAGTGGGATCGACATTGACATTAGGATCATAAAAGTACATTACTACAACTGACAGCACTGTACATCGATTATTGATTTTGCTGCATATACACAAACATAAATCAGCAGACAGCTCCCAAGCTGAAAATACACGTAAAATATACTGGCTCTGCAGCCTGCTCAGTAGCGTTAAACGCTATTGAGCTCCGCTTAATTTAACCTACTGAACCAACCGGTCGAGCATGTATAAATCAACAAAACTTTGTCCTGGATCTAATCAGCAGAGCAACTGTATCAGCAAAACGACTCTATTTGTTATCTTGAACGTTTTATCTCGCTGCATTAATTCAATTGTCACTATCCAAATCTTTGATTATGCATGAGAGCTGCAGCTCTATCGCACACAAAAAAGTTGTGTACATAGTAAAGTTACGATTCTATCCAGTAGCCCGAGTTCGAATCTCGGTGAGACCTTAAAGTTTTTAAAATTATAAGTTTTCAAATTTCAACTTGAAAACCTGTTAAAAATCACCAATTTTTGCTGTTTGAGAGGCTTTGAGGTTTATGTAGTCTCAAAGTGCAAAGTACATAAGTTTGGATTTTAAACAAAATCATTTTATCCACAAATAACGGCGTTTGATAATTCCTCTGGAATATTGACACTCAGGCCTCGCTATTTAACCACTTCTCACTCAGCAGAAGAGCTTGTATGTAGTAACATATACTTAAGCAGTTTAGAATCGAAAGACCGTTGTGACAGAAAGAATTTGTTTATTGCTATATTATTACTATTAAAATCTTGGATTGATTCAGAATTCCATTCAGACTGATGACATTACAGAAAAAATACGTCACCGGTTCAAAAACAGCGTATTTTTTAATATTTTTATCCGCAAACTGGACATACGGCTATAAGTATCAATCGACCCATGTCTGAAAACATACCGACCAGATTGAACACTCATAATTTTGTCTTTAAATAGGTATGTATGAATCGACCCTAAAGCCCGGTTCATACTTGTCCCTAATGACACAGGGACAAGGACAAGGACAAATTTTGGTCAGCTGCGGTGAAAAATTTACACAAAAGTATCGGCTAAATGTTTGCATACAATTCGCAAGTGACCCTAACCTTATTCATGTGACAAGTTGGCTTATTTGAATAGGCAGTTTTCTTGTAATAGCCGTAGGACAAAACGATAGGGACAAGGACAAGGACAAGTATGAATTCACTCTAAGTCTTAAAATATACATACCAACTAAATATTCAAAATACTCAGAATCTATTATTAAAATCACCTCCACGACGTGATGGCTTGTGTTCATGGAATCCTGTGTGACGTATGTTTCCAGCACAAACTTTTGCCCATGCTCGCGCATAATGCGACCCATCACATTTTCCCACGAGTAGTTTGCCGCAGACCACCTGGCGCCTTCCAGAACCGGCCAGCCTCCCAAATCCTTCAGCATTTTCTTCAACGTTCTCACGCTCTTCTGATTATGGCGGTCTATAAATTCCATATGATTAATACATTCAGTACGAAATATTGCCTGATTCGTGACGATTTTCGTAGATTTTCTAAAAACCTGGTGTTAGCTCATCACTTAAAATTTCAGCAGAACAAAGACTTGCTGTTGCACGCTTTTCACCACCCTTACTTTTTTTTTTTTTTCTGCTTTTTTGCCCAAGCTTAGTTCGGGCTGTGGCTGAGGCTTGAGTTTGACTGAGCTCAGATTTTGACCATTTGTTTATGTGATGAGCCTTGTTGTAACTAGAGTTACGTGAATACAAAAAGTGTTTAACCGTTATCACACTTTTCAAATTAAATATTACAGTGCATATTAAAGACGAACTTGTGCTTGACTTAAGGTGGCGCTCTGAATAACCGACTTTGGGCGATAAAATTTTTTACGTAAGTTTTCGTTAATTAACTCAAGAGAAAAGTTGTTGCAAATTAAATTAGCTTTCATTTGATGTATATAACGTCAAATTTGGTTCAACTTGAAATTTTTAACCTATTTTTCAATGGGAAAAAATCTTTAAATCGCTATACCAAAAAATTCTATGTGGCTTTTGGTTTTTTTTGAAACAGTTCTTTATAGCTAATTGCTAGTTGCAACTTTTCAAAAAGTCGTTTGTGTAGGCAAACCTTTAAAAAAAAAATTCCAGAATACGTTGACCGATATTGACAAAAATACACTATTTTTCAAACTAATTTTTCGTTAGCTACTTTTTGGCTTCTGAAACTTTTCTCAACGGATTTTAGTACAGAAAAATTAGCTCTATTTTTTGGAAAATACGTATGTGTAGGCAAACTTCAGGTTTCTGCAATTGGGCTATAGCGTACATTTTTTTAAGATTACTGTCAGATGCGAAAACAGATCCGCTTGAAACTTTGCAGACTGTTAGAGCAGACGTAGGTGGAGGTGCCGAACTTCTTGAATTGTAATTATTATGATTTGGCTCAATATGATAGGCTTTTTAAAACGTCACTTTTGATAGAAATTAAAATAACTAAAAATTTGTCGCCGGTAACGAAAATTCGGACAGAATGGGCCACCGCGGCAAGATAATTGTCTTTAATTTAAGCTATATAGATTGTTAAATTTGGTTGAGGCAGCATTGAGCTACGTCATTTCAAAAATTGGTCAAATTTTTCAAAATTTCAATTTTGATGCAGTCATAAAATTTGCTAAAATATTCCGTGACTCATAAAACTTTGCAAAAATGCTTGCCTGGTGTTCATCTTGATTGCACTTGAGCAAAAAAGTTCGTATGAGAACAAGAAACAAAAAATTATAGCAATATAAATTATGGAAGTTACTCAGAGCGCCTCCTTAAGGGGGGGGGGGCTACCCAGGTCAAAAATCAAAGTTCTCAAATTTTGATTATTTTCACATATGTTACTCCCCCAAGGCACCTCTACCTCAGATAGGAACAATTAAGCTTGAAGGTGCACTTTTGGTTCAGTGCGTTGTCAGTGTATGTACATAGGCAAAAGTACGCCGAAAAGTAGCCCTTATTTGGACAGTTCTAGCACAAACCACATTAAACCAATCAGGCTGAAACTTGGGATAGTAGTAGCCCACATGTATGCGCAAAATCGCATGATCCGGATTTTTTATATGCATTTTCAAATCGAAAATTGAGGGCGAAATGTAAAAAATGGCCGTGTTTTGGACCCGCCGAATTTGAGTGATTTTACATTTGACGTCATTGCTCAGGCCATGGGCAAAAATTTAAAAAAATGGATCATAGAGGATGAGATATGACGTTAGGCTATCGAATCATGTAAAAATCAGCTTCGTCAGTGTTAACAAAAATTTCGAGTAAAGGGGCGCTTTGCAACCACAAAAAACTTTTTTGCGCCTATGATTTACACGTGAAATTGAATTTTTGGAAGCCCCTAGTGAAAAATTGGCAAAACCATTGGTTCCAGTTTGTTACATCTGCGATGCGCCTTCCCTGGGGCTACATTGTGTGCAAATTTGAAGCGAATCGGAGAACCTAAAATTTTTTCAGGTAGCCCCCCCCCCCCTTAAACTAGAGTCAAGCTGAACATTCTTTGTGAATCCCAACCATTGGACCTCAAAGTAGTTTCAGTGAATTACAGATATATAGGCGTGTATCATTAAATTTACCGAACACTAAATGCAAATACAAATGTTATGTACAGGCCAAAAACAAATTTCGGCAAACCGTTAATTTAAAGTTGATCGAATTCAAACTGTGCACTTTCTCAAGTTTTCGCTAAGGCTTAAACTAAGTCATCGGAGTTTTCCGTCAAATGAATTCAGCAAGTTATATTGTAATTTATATTTTATTTTATTTATATTTTGTAATAACGTATATTTAGCCAATTTGCAATATAAAAGAGCTAACCTTGTCTTAAACAAGAAAAGTAAAACTTTTGAGCAAATTGCACTGAATTGGGTTTCGGATCTCTGTCATCGACTTCTAGCAGGCCTGAAAATGAAAAATGAATAAAGAAAAACATTGAGAAAGGGAATTAATGAAAAATAGCTTACTGAAACGCTTATTTGAACAACTGCGAAATTTTCAGTGACTAATACTGCAGCAGTTCGTTCGGCCTTGAGACATGTGCAGTGGTGGCCGAGTGGTTAAGGAGACTGACTAGAAATCAGTTGGGGTTTCCCCGCGTAGGTTCGAATCCTACCCACTGCGAAAGTTTTATCCATTTCACATTTGCATAAAAATAGATAACAACCCATATGTACGATAGTGATTATCTGCAAATTGTGTTTTTGACCCGAATTTTGATTTTTTTAAATTTAAATTTTTAAAATTTCTAAAACAATGTGGTAAAGTATTTTTTTACCTTTGAGTGATTTGTAGAGTCTGGCCTCGATGTCCTGAATCGGCGACACGAGCGGCTGGTCCAGCGGAAGCGTGTGAAAAATCTGATCACGCCCGCAGGCATATTTGTAAAAGTCGTCGCAAGGGTCAGCCGTCTGGTCCATGTTTTGCAACAGGTGGGAAGCTGAAATTACATGTCGATTTAACGGACTATCCGTTCAGCGGATCAAATTAGGAATTAACGGATTAAATTTAGACTTAATCGCTTACATTGAGAATTCGCGGATTAATCTCTGACTCTGACGCTATCGGATTAAATTTGGATTCCGTTAGATTGGATTTGGATTAAGCGGATTAAATTTGAATTTAGCGGATTAACTTGCGGATTAGGTTTAGTTGCAGCTAAACCACCTCTGTTATAAACTATAAGCTTAAAGCCTAAAATACCCTTCAGCTGCACTTGAACTAAATCTGTTGAAGCTAATACCTAGCCAAGATAATTTGGTCCACTGCACCGTTTATTCAAATTCTGTTTGGTTAAGTGTAACTCTTTTGCCCATCCCCGCTAATCTGCTAAACCCATTTAATCCGTTGGGTTTACCATTATGGCACATTCAGCAGTAATGCAGGTGGGCTTGAGGAAGGTCCGGTGGTTGGGGAAGCAGTTATGAAGATGCGCCAGGGTACAGTTGTGATCTCGATGATGGTCTAAACCAATTAAGTATTGGAGTTTAAGGGCCAGATCCTTACCGGATTAAAGGGTTAATTTTAATCGGACTAAACGGTTTAAAAATTAAGCTTAAAAATGCCATTCCCAAAACCCCAGGATTAAACGGACTTAACTTTTAGCGCACTGCTTTTTTAATCGGACTAAACGGACTTAACTATGCACTCTAATCTTAAGCGTGGATGCGAAATCCGTTAAGTCCAGTTGTAGTTTTGAAATGGGATCAGACTAAACTATTTTATTTCAACTAAATTATTTTAACTCGTCTAGTCCGTTTAACCCGATTTGCCACTCCTGATTAGCCAGGACTAAAATCAATCCAGTCCATTTAATCCGGTAAAGGAATTAACATTTCATTAGTTCAAAACTCGGAAGTTGAGCTTAAAACTAGTTTTGCCAACAATGTATGACAGTCTCTGTGAAACTGTGCAGAATTTTTTCAAAGTATTTTTGCTGGCATCAATCAGTTGTAGTGGTAGTACCATAAAATAGTACATGAAAAATTGTTACAAGAATTTATCTTCACTAAGCCAGACAACTCAATTTGAAAAACAATTTTCAATATAATGACCGTTTGCTTTCTAAAAGTTTTACTTAGACGTATTTTGACTGTTCATAACACTCTCTTCA
>JASANF010011471.1:0-10505 GCA_030248245.1 Trissonchulus sp. WLG1_4
TGCATAAACCTAATCTTGTCATCGCAGCAAACAGCAAACAATCTTGACAAGCAGCGACAATAATCTTCTATAGTAAAAAATATTATAAATGAGTTTATGTTGTTCATTTTCAATCGTGTGAAAACCACGAAGCAACACATAACTGCAATAGTTCATAATTTTAATGCGTATAATACTTGGCCAATATTTAAAAATATATTTACGAAAATATTATCAAACCTTCAAATAATTTTTCTAATGTAAAGTGTTGCTTCTGTCAATTAGCACAAAACTGAAATTTATTGATTCAGTCGACTTTATTCGCTGCCTATTCTCCTCACTCCCTAAGGCATTTGGTTTTGAATCCAAAAATAACGAAAAGGAACATTTCCGCATCTCTTCAATACGAGAGCAAACCAAATGTATCATGGACATTTTTTGGAAATTTTTTGGACCGAATCATTTAACTGAAGCGGCTAACAAAAAGCTGCTTCAGTGATATAATAATGCAAAAAAAACTTATACAGAGACAGGAAAACTTTACATTTTGAAAACAAACTAATGAATTACTGCATGCAAGATAAATTTTATCACGAGCACGCAGCACTTTTCGACAAATATTCTTGAATCGGCAAACACTCTTTTGCATGTGCTGTAACCATTGCCTCGGCTTGTAACTTAATTTATAGATAGATGTATATGCCTGAAAAACTATTCCTGTAATATCAGCTTCTGTATTACCCATCGAAAAAACCATTGAAATAAATGTATTGCATGGCTGTCCTGGATTGAGCATGTTGCTGGAATGCCTTTATCCCACGCCAGATCAGTAGGAGAAGTGCGGATTGGAAATTATTATGTCGATGGATATGCTGAAAACGTCAATGGTAAAAAAGACTGTTTTCAGTTTTTTGGGATGCTTCTGGCACGGTTGTAGATCATGTACGCAGGCACTATCGATCCATCCACTATTGGGCGTTCCTATGGCTAAACTACGGAACCAGACAATTCAAAGAAGCACAGATTTGCAAGTCAGGATTCGCTGTTATTTCCAAATGGGAATGTGATTGGGATGCTGAAGTTAAGGCAAATCAGAAAAATTGGCAATTTGTATTTAAATTTTTAGAAGAAAAACCACTTCGACCTAAAGCCCGGTTCAACCTCGTGTTTTGTGTTTTGTGTTTTAGTGTTTTCGTGTTTTTGTGTTCTGTGTTTTGTGCTTTCCGGTTCATACTTCGTGGTTTGTGTTTTTTTTAGTGTTTTGTGTTCCCGGTTCAACTTGTTCTTTTTGTTTTGTTTATAAATGTGCTTTTTTCATTATACTTTTTTTTGTGTTTTGTGCTTTTGTAGTTTGTATTTAGAAGAAAAACCAGTTCATACTTTGGTTCCTTTGTGTTTTGTGTTTTTGATTTTGTGCTTTTGTGTTTCTTCTTGCTTGGTGTTGTTTTATTTTTTGGACATATGTCTCATCTCTTTTTGAATGTGTTTTTGTGTTTATCCAATCAAAATTAACCCCCTCTCCTACATACCTGTACTACAAAATTGAAGCTGGCGAAAATATAAGACATTTAGATGTAACCAGTGAATATCCTTGGGGGAACAAGACCATGGTGTATCCTACAGGAAACCCAAAAATAATAACGAAAGACTTTCTAAATCCAGACGATTATTTTGGGCTGATAAAATGTGAAGTTCTACCACCAACGCAACTTTTTACCTTACAGATCCAGGGGCAAGCTAAAGTTTCCTTTGTGTGCCAAATGTTGTGACCTGGGTACTACAGCCTTTTGCCAGCATAATGAAGAAGAACGTACTTTAAAAGGAACATGGGTAACAGAAGAGATCAAGGCAGCCACTGATGTGGGTTACACCGTTTCAAAAATTTACGAAGTATGGCACTGGGATGCTGGGCAGAGAAGTGCACAGCTTTTCAAAGACTTTATTAACGCTTTTTTGAAAATAAAAGTAGAAGCTAGCGGATATCCAAAATATGTGAAAACAGACAATGAAAAAACCATATTTATAAAAGAATGGGAAGAAAAAGAAGGTATCAAGTTGCATATTGACGACATAAATTACAACGCTGGCAAGCGGACTTATGGAAAACTAATATTAAACAGGTAAGTATAATCATCGAGCACTTTAAAACTCATTAGTATGTTTTTAAGAACAAAAAGTTAGAAATAAACGATTTAATATAAGTTGTACTTCAAACTATTAATTGATCTGCTGTAGTCATTTTTTAGATTTAATTAAGCTTAACTTGTTGAATTGTAACCTATTGTAAGTATCTGTTTTGTTTGTTGTTTTTTTATGTAAGTAGATTTGTTGATTGACATTTTGATTTGTTTTAGTTTTTGAAGAAAGTTTGGCCAACGTGAGGGGCAAACAAAACCAGCCTATGTTGACACTTACGAAAAATTGACGAAATATCTAATGGACGATAAAATTGAAGTAACCGATGCTATGATGGTTGGAGATAATTTAATGCTTTTACAATACCGGTCCCTTGATGACTACATTGTCCCTGCTCCTTTCAAAAATATTGTGATAGCTGCATTCACAACGGCATATGCTCGGCTGATACTATATTCATACATGCATGTACTTGGGAAACGACTTTTATATTACGATACAGACAGTGTTATTTTTATAGCAAATCCTAATGTGCAAGACTTTCCAGAAGGAGAATTTCTCGGGGAATTAAAGGATGAATTAGTAGACAAATATGGAGACGTGAGTTACGCAACGGAGTTTTGGTCTACAGGACCAAAAAGCTATGGATATTCTGTTGTTACCAGTGACGAGACTGTTAAAAATGACTATAAAATTAAAGGAATACGTTTAAACGTAAAAAACACGTCGCGAATTACGCCTGAGAAGATAATTAATTTAATTAAAGAAAATCGCGGTGAAAAACTTTCTGTGGACAACTTTTCAATTCGTCGATCAAAAGAGAACGCAAATTTGACAAATAACAAAGGAAAAAACAATTTGCTATAACGTTTGACAAACGACTTGTACTAGAAGATTTCAGTACCTTACCTATTGGTTATGCTACAACGACCGTCACGAAAGAACTTCTCCGGTTAAACATGTAAAACAATATACTGACATATATTGAGCTGTTGATCATATAGAATGGCAAAAAAAATTAGTACAACATCCTTAAAGTGAATTGATATGAACAGATCAACTGTGTTTGTATTTCCCAATGTTTGCTATTATGTAAAACTTTATTTATATATGCATAAATAAATTGTACTTGTAACTTGAACAAATGTCTGTTAAATTTGTTTCAGTATAAATAAAATTGCAAACTGTTTGTGTGTCTTTTGCAAAACAAATAGTTTTGATCACATTTGTCTAGAATTAAGAAATCAAGTTTCAAATACTTGTAACATAAACTAATAGAATGTCATTGCATGATCTGATTATACCTAATTTTAAAATACTAATAGTAGCAATATACTTATTGCTTGTTCAGGAACAAAAATATTAATGGTTATTGATTATTTCTCTTCGTAAAGAATTGCTTCAAGACGTTTTCATTTCAACAGGACTTAAGGAATCTACAGACCAAGCTTTCTTTAGTTAACTACATGTACTAAACTAATTCAATAGATTTACACCCTTGGGGTTAGAATACAAAAATCTACAGACAAGTTTGTTCAGTAGTAGTCTGTCGTAGGTGACTGATACAAGGGAGTTACACTCTCTGGTAGGGCCTGAATACAAAACCTACAGGGTCCATAACGGCATGATAACTACTGACGGTATCAATGTTCTGCCAGTTTGGAATTTGACGAACGCCGGTAAACGTTCCCCAGATTTCACCCCGGCACAATGGACCTGGAATTCGTCTTTCCGGTCCATTCAGACGGCAATGTGTCGTGGGGATTCGCATCTGCAGTTTCGTTTAAAACAGTCCGTGCAGAGATCGAGGCAGCCGCACAATTTGGCTTGGCTCTCATCCTCCCTGCAATAATCACAGTCCCGCTTGTAGACAGGGTCCCGGAAGGTGCGGCAGAAGGGGGCACTAGAGTCATCGTGGGCAGCAGGAGGTTGCCCGCATACGGCACATCTGTCGCAGAGGCAGGAGCGTTGTCGGGTTCCGCATTCGCCACACCTGGGGTGCCGATGGCGGGTTGCAGGCGGAGCGGGTTTCTCAGCGCCCTGATCCACTGCCGTTGCTTCCGAGGCGCAATCCGATGGTTCCAGCGCATCCGAACAAATTTCGTCGTCGGGCGAGGCGTCAGCATCTTTCGTAGGGCCCAACCCACCAGAAGAGACCCACGCGCGAGGGGGCTCAGGGGGGGGCGGGGCGCAAGGGGGGCAACGGCAAGGCCTGCACGGGGCACGAGTCGGCGGGTTCTGGGGTCCCAGCCTCCCGAGCCGGCGCGGGGAGGTCAGGGCAGGCGCAAAAGGGAGGGGAATTCTTCTGCTCGCCGCAGGGGGCGGGGAGCCAGGAGTCTGTCTTGCAGCTAGACCAGGCTGGTCCAGCTAGCGCAGAGGGGTGAGGGGCTAGTTCGGGGTACTCCGCACGAACGAACTGCGGCTCATTGTTGAGGGGCGGTCGGCTCCGGATAGTGTCTGGACTACAGCGGTCGGAGGGCGAAGGATCGGGATGGATCCCGAAAGCGGCAGAACGTCACAAGACAGCAGGAAGGAAAGCGGTGGGGGCACCAAACCCGGGGGGGAAGAAGGAGACGGAAGGAGGCGCGAGGAGAAGCCGAGCGAAAAAGTCCCGCGGCAAAAGCTGAAGCCGCAGCCACCGCAGTCCAGAAGAAGGGCGCGCGATATATAGGTAAAATCGTAGACAAGGGGCAGAATAGTCAGTAATGTCCGTACAGAAATAAAGTCACATTACAACAGAGCAAAATAATTTAACAGAAACTCAAGCAGAGTGGGGCGAATAATGAAACACAGAAAATATTTTGAAGGGAATTGAAATCGTAGGAGACTTGAAATAGTAGAATTTCAAAATATGTTGGACTGGCAACTCTTTAGTTTAATAAAAGTCCGCCATAATCATTAATTTTACTGTAACAGCCCTCATTAATTTTCCATGGGTTAATAAATGGTTGTTATTGCAGAACTGGCTACAAGGAGAAAGTTAGGCGAATTCGGTGCAGAAACATTAATTTGGCAGTATTTGAACTTTGTAATTTTCCGCGATTTAATAAATAGTCATTGGCTGCAGACTTGGCTGATTTGAGCGCACTGCAGAGGGGAAAGATACAACTCATATAATATTTGTGCTGATAACATACAATATGAATATGCATTTAGCTCGTCACTTAGGGCTAAGTCAGGAGTACTTGTATTTCATCAAGGTATCGATCAGTGCAGCTAACTAGTAATAGCAATAAGCAATGGTCAACACAGTGAAGTATTTAGTTTGTAAGGTATAAAAAGATATAGTGAAAATTAGTGAAAATGAAAGTGAAAAGATTATATATTGGCATAATGATAGCACCACGGAACACGGATAGTAAATAAGGTACACATTCTTCTGTAAATAAGTGCTTTTGCACTTTGTTGTCAAGTGTCTGGCCTCGTTTAAGTCCTTGACCGAAACCCTCTAGTTTGGACCGCCACCTGGCTGTGAGTCGTCCTGTAGCTTCCACATTCTGGGTCAAAGAACGGTTTCAAAGTTTTATGGTTTTAAGGTTTTCGACTTTAAGGATAGTGTTCACAATGCAGTTACGTGTCACGTTAAATTGGTGGAGCATTCACATACACTAGGATAGATTGGGTTTCGTTATAGCACAAATGTAAACGCACTGCCAATAAAAAGGTTTCCTCATAGCACGAGTTGCGTTATAGCACACTGAAGACCCATTATAGCACAACCAAGTCTCGGTATAGCACATCCGAGCCTCGTTATAGCACGACCTAGACACATTATAGCACAACTAATTCATTTTTAGCAAACTTTTATATTGTAAATGAATTTAAATTTCGTAATATATACATATATAAGTGCCACAGTTCATTAATTATCCTCCTCCAGTCATTCATTAATGATGCATAAATCTTATTGTCAGGGTTGTAAAACAGCATGAGTGAATTCAAACGTTGCTGACCTTTGACCTCAGTGGCAAACTCAGATGTCCATTTGATAAAAACAAGTATTGAAATGTGGATGCCAACATTAACACATACCTATATAAGGCGCCAAAATTCCTTGGATTCATTCAGTAGTACTGCTTTGTCTATGATGTTAGATTATATTGATTTTTGCCACTTATGGTTTATGTACGGCAAACAAATAATTCTTTGGAACAGGACCAATCGCCCGAATTCTGGGTATACTTTTTCTATAAAGAAAGATGGCCCTATCAAGTACTGGAAGTGTGTGGAATGCGACAAACTAAAGGTGACTATATTTATTTGAAAAGTCAAGTTTTAAAGTGGTTAATACAAAATTTATTCAAACGACATGCGTGTTTAACTTATGAATGTAGCGTGTAAGTTCCAAGTAGGTAAATCTAAGGTAATAGTTGCGTAGTTGTGCTATAACGAGACTCGGCTGTGCTATAACGAGACTAGGTCATGCTATAACGAAACTCGGCTGTGCTACAGCGAGACTGGGTCGTGCTATAATGGGTGTTCGTGCAGTAAAAGAACCCTGACCCCATTTGTGCTATAACGGCACTCGTGCTATAACGAGACTCAGCCTAAAAGTTTTAGAATATAAAGACAGACAATAGGGTCCAATTAAATGGCTGACAATCAAGCGAAAGTCGAGCAAGCGCAAACTATTGTAAACATTGGCTGTTTTAGCAATTAATGAAGTTTGTGTTGTAAATATTTTAAACTGCGCAACAGGCTTTGCCGTGGTATACGGAACTGGTTTACACTGAAGGCTACAATATTTAATGATTACATTTTGCACCAAACTTTCACTTGTTACAGTATATCACAATTTACAGTATGTACATGTGTACCTTCGCCGGCATCGGGAGCACAGTATAAAGGAACAATGTGAACATGGTCACATGTTGGATAATACGACGAGTCAATAACACTGTGTGTGAATGTGTGGGTAAATGTATAAATATCCAACTCAGAAAAAGCATTTCTATGAATTGAACACTGTTGTTGGGTAATGGGTACAGGTTAAAAAGTCACGTTATTTTATTTAACGGTGAATAATTAAGGGATTATTATCGGTCTTGATAGTTTGAAAATTTTCTATTAGTTGAATAATTGCCGGTTTTATTGTAGTATAATGTGATCAAGTATTCTTAACTTTCCAACCATAAAGACTAATTAAACAGTCATGTAGGACTGGCAGAAAAATAAATCATTTTTGGCGCGATAGCGTTGCAGTAGCCTGGACCTGCTACGTGTCTGGTATTTTATTTGTCTATTTAGATCCAGAAATGCGGCCACTGCCACCAGGCGCAAACACAGATCAATAGGGTTTTAGTCGGTCTGCTTTGATGACAGTTGAAAAAGTGATTGACGTCATGAGGTCCAGTGTCACACAGTGGACACTCATTGTCTGATCTCAGCTGAGCCAGAGTACAGCGCTTGGACGGAGGAAGTGCTAACCCCTCGATGTCTACAAAAAATGCTGGTGCGTTTAGAACTGCATTGCACCGCAATTATTCATCAACGACTGAACACAGCTTATAAGCATCAATTTAAAGTCAATTTTAAGCTCTTCCGGATGAAATTGGCCGGTAGGGACTAGATGGGCGATAACTGGTCTGTATTTTAAACCAAAGCATGTTTCATTTTCCTAGGTGTTGATGGCATTTTAGTAAGCATTGGGTAGATGTCGCATGTAAGTGCGTATAGGACACACGATTGTAGCCCCACCCACCCCTAAGCGCTATTTCCGCTATTTGCACTATTGTCGTGTCCAGCCTAAAAACGCCCCCCACCCCCCTGGAAAACACCCTCCACCCGCCCAAAAATCACCCCATCTTCATTTGCGCTATGAACGCTACTACACATTATCGTTTTACTATCGTGTTGCTAAATGCGCTATTTTTTTATCGTCGACCAGAGCACAAACAAAAATTTGAAAATAATTTTAAAATTCTTATTGTTTATTGAGCGATTGTATACGTAGTAAAAAGTACAAAAATTTTCAATAAGTTAGCCAATAGCACAAAATAGCGCCTAAATAGCGCGAATAGCACCCTCAGGTGCTATAAGCGCTATTTTTCAAGCCTATGAAAAAAAGCGCTTATAGCATTTTGATGCGCTATCGTTTTGCTATATGCGCTATTTTTTATATCATCGACCACAAGACAAATAAAAATTTAAAATTGATTTAAAGTTTTTTATTGAGGAATCGTATACGTAGTAAAAGATACAAAAAATTGCTATACGTTAGCCAATAGCACAAAATAGCGCAAATAGCACCCTCAGGTGTTATAAACGCTAGGTATCCAAAATTAGCATCACTATATAAAGGGAAATTAACACAAACACCAATAGGCCGGCGTTGCTCAGTTGGTAGAGCGTTATGCTAGGAAACTAGCCATGGATGCTAAGAAACTAGCGATGGGTGTTTCGAAACCCACTGGCCGTCTTTTTGTAGAAGTTTCACCCATATTCCAAAAATAGCGAATATAGCACATTCGATAGCGCTTATAGCGCATATAGCACCTTCATTAGCTCTTATAGCGCAAAAAGCACTCTCAAAAAGCGCTATAGCGCAAATAGCACTCCCAAAAAGCGCCATTGCGCAAACAGCGCATATAGCACCTTCGATGGCGCTTATAGCGCAAATAGCACTCCGAAAAACGCTATAGCGCAAGTAGCGCAAAAAGCACTACCAAAGAGCACTATATCGCGAATAGCGCATACTGCACATTCTATAGCGCATATAGCGCAAATAGCACTCCCAAAAAGCGTTATAGCGGCAGCGCAAATAGCGCATATAGCAAATACGATAGCGCTTATAGCGCAAATAGCGCATCTAGCGCACGAATTAAGCGCTGTAGCACCTAATGTGCTATTTCGTGTTCGCTTACACGCGCTTCTTACCAAACATTGATTTGAGAGCATTTCAGCGTGGGGCTTTAATGGCAGAACTTTGGTTTACGCATGCAGATGTTCAATTCTTGTCATGTAGTGGCATCCTGTCCTTATCCTCGGGCGCAGGGCTTCGTTTTGTGTTAGCTGTAGTGGGTGCCAATCACATTCACTTATTATTCAGACTGCAGCAGCATATTCTGTAACTGTGCGACCAATTGGCTCTTAAGTTGTCACAATAGTTTCACAATCGTGACCCTAGCTCGTTCCCGCCAATGCCTTGAGCACACTATTTTTGTGACGGCCCTTGGCAGCGGATGAGCGGCAGTGTTGGCGTGAAGGTTATATGTACATGGTGTCATGGACAACACGAACACCCATAATCTTCTGTTCCTTCGCTGGTAGAAGAAGGGTGCTACTATAACCCGGTTCCCCACACTAGTTTCTTATACTTTGTTTCTGTTTTTTGGCTGTTTTTGTCCTTTTGGTTGTCTTTATTGCTCGTGCTTATGTCTTTTCAACTGTATTTTGTTAGTGACTATGTGTTTTTGTCTTTGTCTTCATGAAATCTTCCCTGCGCAATTTTTGGCTGTCTGCCTGTTTTTTTCTTTATCCTTTCGTCCTTATGCTTTTGTTTTTATGTCTTGATGTCTTTACGCAAATATCTTTATGTCTTAAGAAAAAAGTCTCTATACTTCTCTTTATGTCTTTTTGTTGAATAGAGCGTTGCTATAATCGATAAAGGGTCCTTTTGTGCTTCGCCAATCAAATTGCACAAAGTCTGCATATTGGTGGCTAGAAACTTGCTTATTTCATAGATTTTTTGCTTTTTACATTTTTTCTATTACATTTACATTTTTTGTTTTTCTTGAATTTTTTGCATGCATGCTATGTTAATGTTTTCTATTTTGGCATATTATTCAATAGAATATGTATTCGCATTTGTTGCGGCGTCGCTTCTGTGCGACAATGCACGCGTCAAGGGCAAATTGGACGCATTACATGATATCAAACACAAAATAAATTTGTCTCATGTAAACACAAAATTAAATAGTTATTATCACAAAAGATTGTATGCAGTAGTCATAATGACTAAAAAATAATTAAAACGAAGCTGTTAGCAAAAGAACTTAGGTTTTATTGCAAGAAACAACAGCTTATACAGCTGTAAACACAAAACCAATAAGGTATGCATGCTGAATAGTCAGCATTAAGAACGCGTGATTTTTTGATGTTTTTGTCCTTGTCCTTTTGTCCTGATGTGTCTCTACACAGTGTCTTTATCTTTTTTATGAACGAAAAATCAAGAAGAAAGTTCAGAACAAGAAACAAAAGGACTAGCAAAAGGACGAAAGGATAAGGACACAAAGACAAAAAATAAGGACAGAAGGCTGTAAAGATCGGAACAAAAAACACTGTTTTTAAGAACAAAATGACAGTTTCAAAGGAACAATCAAAGGTGTGTAAAATTTATGCATAAAGACAAGAGGCAAAAGGACACTTTTCATAAAAACGAGAGTGAACCG
>JASANF010011472.1:0-25202 GCA_030248245.1 Trissonchulus sp. WLG1_4
TTTTTTCAGCTGCACAATAGGCTGCTGTTAGTAGTGAGTGGTTTTGACGCAGGGTGCGATGCAGCACTGAAGGTAATGAGTGATAAAAAGGCAGACATATGATATGTCGCTTCGTGGTTTTCTTGGGCTCTTTGCCTAGAATATCGGTCCTCTTGCTAGGTACTTTCTTTATTTGTTTTTGAATGTGGTTGTTGTCATATCCACGTTGAGTAAAATTGTGCGTTAACAGTTGCAGTTGGTTATCATATTGCAGATCATCGGAGCAGATCTTCTTTAACCGTAGCGCTTGACTGTACACTATGCTTTGTTTTGTTTTTCTGGGATGGTAGCTTTTAGCATTTAGATATTGATGTTTATCCGTCGGTTTTGTGTGTAGATCAGTACGTATCCGTCCGTCGTTAGTTAGTGTCACTCGAACGTCCAGAAAAGTTGCCCTAGTGCTTGAAATGTCAACTGTAAACTTGATTGAATTGTGTTCTGTGTTTAAACATTGTATAAAATTTTCTAGGTTGTCTCTGTTTTCAGTCCATACACAGAAAATGTCGTCAATATATCTAAACCAAAGCAGCGGTTTCGTCACAGAGTTTGTTATAAGTTTTTTCTCTAGCGCTCCCATAAAAATATTTGCGTAAGATGGAGCCACACGAGTTCCCATTGCAGTGCCTTGTATTTGAACATAGTGTTGGCCATTAAATTCCACGTTGTTTTGTGTTAACACAAATCGCAAAAATTGTTTAAAAATTGATGGGGAGATTGGTGGTGATGGTCGGTAGTGATTGTTAAGCTCTTCTGTGACGAAATTATTACCATCTTCTGTTGGAATGTTTGGATACAATGAGACCACATCTAGGGACACCAACAACGCGTTCGGAGGCAATGCTGGTAAATTATATAACGCATTCAGGAAGTGAGCTGTATCTTTAATATACGATGGAAGTTGTCTTACTATTGGTTGCAGGATTTCGTCTAAATAAGCACTCAACTTTTCCGTAACCGTGTTGCAGCCGGAAGCTATTGGGCGGCTTGGGGGATACGGCCATTTTTTGTGAACTTTGGGTATTGTGTAAAAACGTGCGGGTTGTGAACAAGGACTAGGTTTTATTCGGTTGGCTAACTCTTTTTTATTTTCTTCTTGATTAAAAGGTTTTCTATAAAGTCTGTAATTTCGGATTTGTAATCGTTCGTTGGGTCAAAAGCAAGATGTGAATAGGTGGTGTTGTCATTCAAATGTTTCATTGTTTCACTTTCATAGGTGACCTTCGATTGCACTACAATGCCAGCTCCTTTATCGGCTGGTTTTATTACGATGTCGTCACGGAAGGGTAGTTTTCGCAAAGCTACATTTTCTTCGTACGTTAGGTTTGATTTAAAATTTATTGACTGTAAACCAGGTTTTACGTCTGATATAATATTTGAGATATACGTTCGACAGAGAGAGGCTGCATACTGATTTGTTCGAAATTCGTAAATTAATTTGTTTTGAAACATTTTAAAACTATTGATAGTCGAAAGTAATAGAACATTTCTAGGCGTAGGGACGAATGTTAGACCTTTGTTTAACAGAGATTGTTCGTGTGGCGTCAAATTTACTCCCGGTTCAATATAAACGATTGTAGGCGAATCAGTGTTGTGATTATGATTTCGATCTTGACCACAGTTACTGTCTGTACGTCTTGGTATTACTAGATTTTTGTTAGAGTTATAGTAGATTTTGGTGCTATAGTTACGGTTTTGTAATCTGTTAATCGTGGTAATAGCAAGTTTTCGGGCGTTATTAGTTGTAGGACAATGTTGTGACCTTTTGTGATTATTCGACTAGAAACGGTGCTGCTTTTGTACTAGACGCTCTAACTTGGCCTGTTTTGAATATTGAAATTATGTGCAAATCATATACAAACGTACGTAAAACCATGGTTTAGTTAAACCACCTTTGTGAAATCCACCCAAAGTGTTACAGCTTACCTATCCAACTTATTTTTGATCTTTTAAAAGACCACGTGTTTGACAAATTTACCGATTCGTCAAATAAGAACAACGTTCAAAACTTTATAGAAATTTCCAAAAAAGGTACTTGAGATTACATAATCAGAACGAAGTGCGCAGGAGCAAAAGTTAAAGATAGCAAACAAAAAAGCCGCGCTCGTCAGGGGTTCGAACCAGGGATCTTTTGCACCCCAAGGGCAAGTCATACCACTTGACTAACGAGCCACGTTTGCTAACAGTGAAAAACTTAGTTATAAGTTATATCCGCATGAAAGTCTGGGAGCACGCTGTATCGATAGATGGTAGCGATCTGTGTGCATCGCATACATTTTGATGAAATTTTGTAATAATAAAAGTGATAGTTATATATTTGTAAAAAAGAAACTTTTTAATGGGCCTTACGTAAGTAGTCATAGTCAGCGTGCACTGTTGTAAAACTAACAGAAGCAATCTTGAATCTTTCATTTTTCAAGCCGGTTGGCTCAGATAGTAGTGCGTTAATGCATATACTGAGCATCTGGCTTCTAACCAGAAGATTGGTGGTTCGAATCCACGCCGGTGCTGGCTGTTTTGCATTCTGTCTACTTGCATATTAGTCTTTCATTCGTCATTTGAAGATTCTACCTACCTGCCGTCCCTATGTAATTTAACGTAGGAAATTTGACCTACCCAAAATTACATAGGACATCGAGATTCTGAATATAGTATATACGCGGCCCCCGGGGCCGCGTAAAAAAACTGTCCAACAACAATATTTCAGTACCTAATTAGGACATGTAGGCAAATGTAGTGTGTTTGTGACCAGCCGCAAATTTTGGCTGACCGGCCTGAGAGTCTTAGTCAAATCAGGCCGGCCGGCCGGTTAAAATTAAAACACCGGCCGGACGGCCATATTTGATTACTGTTATTCAGCTAGGTAAATAGCTAAATGTTAAAATATTTAACTAGAGAAATTTGTCTAGTTAATATCTAATAGTTTGTAGTTAAATTGTTCTAGTTTAATTAATAGTCAAGGTGGTAGTGTCGCGAAAGCAGTCGATTTTGCGCGACTGTAAAACTTTCAGTGAATGATAAGACAATGTTCTTTATATATTCTGAAAATATGTGTCAAAGCAAATATTTTCGCAAGTTGCAGCGAAATTGATGCAGCATCCAGTTAGCAGTGAAGTCGCAAAGTCGGAAAAATGACGTTTTGAAAACCTATTCACATTCGATAATTATAAACTTTTTTGTTTAAATTCTTTACGCAGACTAAAAGCACATATGCTCTAGTTTATGCACACAAAATTTAGTGCAAATTGCTTGAGTGGTTGTGGAGTAATACTCGTTTGAAATGTGAAGCTGTACCCTGTACGTAAACTATGAAGTAGTAACAGCAACATTATACATATGTACTTCACAAGCTGGCCAATCTGATCTGGCTTGATTTTTTGAACTTTCATGTCCCTATTGTGTGCTGTCTGTCTGGCCTACAAATGGTGATTGGTTTAAAACATTGGTAGATTTTGGTAGTCTAGTTTCTGGCAGTATTTATTTGACACCATATAGCATTTTACTAGTTTGTCAGTGAACGTACAATTTGAAAACAAAAAGCTCTTTTTTTGCAACTAATGAGCAAAACTGCTTTGGCGACTCTACCCCCTTAAATACCGTCATTAATAAAACTGGAATTATAACTACGCATTTTAACGACAATATAACTAGCTAACCGAATCTTTCAAAACTGTTGGAAAAACACTTTGTATTGGCGTATGGAGCGTACAACCAGGTCTTATGGGGCCCCGCCTACACGCTCCGTCTTGTTACTTTGAAGTGTACGTGCGCAATAATTTTGTTTTGTGGCTTATACAGTACGAATTTTTTATTGTTATTAATCGATTTGATTTCAAAAATGTACAATCGATTATTGTGTTATCATTAATCATCGGTGCAGTCTGCAGTAGTAGCTCCAGTTCAGCCTTCAGCTCGCAAAAATTCTCTCTCTAGGGAGCCAGACTCTGGTGACTCAATGCTGCGCAGCCTATTGCTTGTTGCTAATTATATATAATATGCGACTTACATACATGAAAATTGGTGAGTGACCCAATGGCGCGAACAGCAAAAACAATACGATGTACAGTTAAGTCATGCAGACGCAACAGAACGATAGAGCAGAGCAAGGCCACTATTGATTAGAATTACCACATAGATGTGTGCGTGTGTGAAATCCTGTTTCGTGGCTCTGTGGTGTGATAATTTGGACGCTGCATCAAAAATCAAAAATGCAAGTTTCAAAACGTTTTTGATTTTTGATTTTAAGTTTTGATGTAGGTAGAGCTAAAAACTACCATTTCTTATTTTGATTTATGATGCATGGTCAAATTTTAAAAAGATTTTGATTTAGGGTCACTATCCGCGGTTACTTAGCGGTTACAGCGTGTACACGTTAAGACACAGTAACCGTTTACTCTAAACGGATAGTGTAACCGGTTACTCTAAACGGATAGTCATAGTGTAAACGGTTACTCTAAACGGATAGTGTAACCGGCTACATTATCCGTTTTCCGACTTCGTGTACCCGTTGAGAAAAATGTTCGGTTGGCTGCTGGATTTATGCAAATTAGCCCACAACTGTACGCAAGTGATTTGCCTGTTCATATACGAATGCGTGTGCAAGCTATACTTTTCAAGATATATAAAGGCAATTATACTGACAACTCAGCATTGTCCCAGTAGCTCAAATGGTAGCTTGCTGGTCTGCAGATCTAGAGATGGGTGGTTCGTATCTTCCCTGGGTCATTTCTCTGGGCTGATGGTGTTTAGTGAAGAATCCTTCTCTGCTTCTTGACGTTGTAACCTTGTAACTGTTTAGTAACCGTGTAACCTGTCGGCAGTTAATAACAGTGTGACCGTTAGTAACCGTGTAACCGTTTACACGGTTAGTATCCGTGTCGTGTACACGCGGATAATAGCAGTAACCGTTAGTTACAGTGTAAACGCGGTTAGTAATCTTCGAAACTAACCGTGTACACGGATAGTGATTTTGTAACCGTGCCCAGCCCTAATCACAACCGTATAAAAAATAATGGCTCCTGGGACATTTCCCTTTCGTTGACTACCTGTAATTACCCAATATGCGCTCAAATCGCTTTGTAAGTCAAATTTGAACTTGAAAATTTTTTCGAAAAACTATTATCGTCAAACACTGCTTGACCTCACGTTATAAAACTAGTCGAACTAGTCTAAACTAGACGCACTAGTCTTGTTAGAAAACTGAATTTTGAAAATACATACGGACGTGATTTTCTTTCTCCTTCAGGATGTAGCGCACCGACTAGTGATCGGCCGGGGCCGGTGGCGGGCCGACCGGGCCGGGCCGGCCCCGGGCCGATGCTCAGTCAGACGGGCCGGCCCCGGGCCGATGCTCAGTCAGACGGCCCGGCCCGGCTGCACTGCGGCACGCGGCCGGCCACCGGCCCGGGGCCGCGTAGCAGCGGGCCGGCCCCGGGCCGACCGGGCCGGCCCCGGGCCGACCGGGCCGGCCGGGCCAACCGGGCCGGCCGGGCCGCGGAGTGGAGCTTCAGCCTCGAACCAATCAAATGAAGTTATACATACAGAATGGACGTCCCAAACGTAGAGCAACTGGCCTTCACGGCAACTAGCGAGCTTTGTCTTCAGTTAATACAGCTACGCTCTTTTTTCAGTTGACATTTCTTTCGTTTTCTTTTTCGTTTTCGTTTTTGTTTTCCTTTCGTTTTCTTTCATTTTAGTTTTTCCTTTCGTTTTCGTTTTCTTTAGTTGTCAATTCTTGACAACTTGGCTAGATTAACGGAGAAATTTTATTAAGGCCGACAAAGGGATTCGTAGCAGCTGAGGTCAAGGCATCTGGACCCTATGCGCTTTGCAAACAGGGTGCAATGTTTGCGCTTTGTAACTTTGCAATGTTACTCATGCCATAATATTTTTTAATCCCTGAGACCGACCGTTTTTTTCGGCATAAATCAATTGAAATTAATCAACTAAATATATTTAAAACTTATTATTTATTTACATTATTGATTATTGACAGTTTTTTTACATTTTTCTGTGTTTTAAACCATCTATTTCAGTTAAAATTTTTCATTTATACATATTCTATATTAAGATTTTTGCAAATGTCCAATAATTAAATAAAAGCAATGAACAAATAAACTTGAAATTCAGCACCCTCTTCGGTAAAAATATTCAAAGAAATTTGCAGCTAGACTCTGATACAGCTGCTTATAATTTGTCTTTTACTCGTCATTTTCGCAAAACTTTATTGCGCAAGCCGAAAAAGTTGGCTTCGCCTCATTTCATTTTCGTTTTCGTTTTCTTTTTCGTTTTCTTTTCGTTTTCGTTCATTTTAGTGTCAACTGAAACAAGTAGGCCCCTAAAAGGGGCAAATTCCGACATAGTGGCGTGAAATTCTATACTACCGTATAGAATAAAATCATCACTTGCATAGCACATGTTTGAACACTGAACAGCAAATACAATATCTTTGGTCTCTGGTTTACTATCTGCTACCAATCTGCTACAGATCGGCAAGAAATCCGGGTGGGAGCTGTGAAATCCAGTCCGTTTAATCCAGTAAAAAAAATAGGTAGGCCCTAAGGTTCTTGGCCAACGAGGTTGACTCATTAACTGCTTGAACCAAAGCTATGTTACATCGTCCGTTGTAGTATGAGGCCTTGTATTATCTACTGTAGTCTAAGCTCTGTCTTGGCCCGCTGCTATCTAGACTCTCCGGCTCTAACTTTGCCCGCTTCTACTTGAGATCTCGGTTTGTCCGCGGTAGTATAAACTCTGGCTTTGCCCGCTGTTATGTAGACTCTCTGGTTCTGCTTTGCCCGCTGCTATCTGGGCTCTACGGTTCTAATTTTGCCCGCTGCTAGTTGAGATATCGGTTCGCCCGCTGTAGTCTCAGCTCTGGCTTTGCTCGCTGTTATCTAGATTCTCCGGCTTAGGCTTTGCTCACTGTTGATTAAGGACTTGGTTTGTCCGCTGTTGACTGTGCTCAAGCTTTTCCAGCTGCTAGTTAAGAATTCGGTTTGTCCGCTGCAGTCTAAGCTCTGGCTTTGCCCGCTTTTATCTAGACGCTCTGGTTCTGGCTTTGCTCGTTGTTATCTAGAATGTCTGGATATGGCTTGCTCACTCAGTGAGTAAGTTGGTTTGTCCGCTGTTGACTAGGCTACCCGCTGGTTTTGGTTTGTCTGCTGTTGTTTGGGCTCTAGCTTTGCCCGCTCAAAGGCCTTTGTTTGCCCACTGCTAGTTGAGATTTTGGTTTGTCTGTTGTAGTCTAAGCTCTGGTTTTGCCCCCTGTTATCTTGGCTCCCCGGCTCTGGTTTTGCCCGCTGTTGATTGAGGCCTTGGTTTGTTCGCGATTGACCGTTGACTGGGCTCTAGCTTTGCCTACAGCTATCTGTCCGCTGTTACCTGGGCTCTCCGACCTGGGGCCGGTTTCAATAAATTCACAGGCGCACAATTGTGACAAATTTGGCTGCAAAATCAGGTGATTCGTAATAAAATTATATGTCAATTCATTACGAGTCACCTGATTTTGCACTAACAAATCTCACAATTGTGGGCCTGTGAGTTTATTGAAACGGGGCCCTGGCTTTTCCGTTGCTATCTGGGCTCTGCGGCTCTGGCTTTCCTCTTCCTCGCTGTTATTTGGGCTTTCCGGTTTGGTTTCGGTTTCGCCCGCTGTTGATTGAGGCCTTGCTTTGTCTGCTGTTGACTGGGCTCTAGCGTTGCCCGCAGCTAGTTGAGATCTCGGTTTTTCTTGTAGTCTAAGCTCTGGCTTTGCCGGCTGCTATCTGGGACTTGGCTCCCCGGCCCTGGCTTTACCAGCCGTTTGTTGGGGTCTTGGTTTGTCCGCTGTTGTCTGGGCTCTGACTTTGCCCGCTGTTATCTGGGCTCTACGGCTCTGGCAGTCTGGTTTTGCCACTGTTATCTGGGACTTGGCTCCCCGGCCCTGGCTTTGCCAGCTGTTTCTTGGGGTCTTGGTTTGCTCGCTGTTGGTTGAGAGGCCTTGGTTTGTCCGCTGTTGTCTGGATTCTGACTTTGCCCGCTGTGATCTTGGCAACCCGGCTCTGTTAGTCTGGCTTTGCCCCCTGTTATCTGGCTTGGCTCCCCGGCCCTGGCAGCTGTTTGTTGGGGTCCTGGTTTGTCCGCTGTTGTCTGGGCACTTGCTTTGCTCGCTGTGGTTCAGGTTCATGCATTGGGTTGTCCGCTGTTGACTGGGCTATGGCTTTGCCCGCTGAAGGTTGGGGTCTTGGTTTGTCCGCTGTTGCCTGGGCTTTGGCTTTGCCCTTCTTTGCCCGCTGTTATCTGGGACTGGGCTCCATGGCTCTGACTTTGACCGCAGAAGGTTGGGGTCTTGCTTGGTTTGTCCGCTGTTGTCTGGGCTCTTGCTTTGCTCGCTGGACGCTGTGGTTCAGGCATTGGGTTGGCAGGCTGGCTCTGGCTTTGCCCGCTGTAGGTTGGGGTCTTGGTTTGTTCGCTGTTGTCTGGGCTCTGGGTTTGCCCGCCGTTATCTCGGCTCCGCGGCTCTGGCTTTGCAGGCTGTTGGTTGCTGTGTTATGGCTTTACCCGCAGCTGTTGATTTATCCGCTGTTGCCTTTGTTTGGGCTCAGATTTCGCCCGCTATTATCTATGCTCGGAGGATCTGGCTTTTCGCATTAAATGATACATAGTTACTGGCAAATATGACCATGGATCTTGGATAGAGCGAAAGCTGGCGCAGTTTCTTGGCTACTATTAGTTAGGTATCTGTTAGTGCCAAACCCAAAACTAGGCAGTTTGTTGGCCAAACTAAGGTTACTACCTATCGGTTATATCTCAAAGCTAACTCAGTTATTGGCAAAAAAATCCAAAACTAAGGCACGGGGAGTGTATGTGTGTGTACTGCTCCAAAACAGTTTAACCAAGAATGTTGAAAAGTACATGTATGTATGTAGTACTGGACAGTCCACCAGTCTATACTCTTTGGCTTTCAGAGTTTGAGATAATATTAATGCGCACAAGTCAGACGTGCAAGCAATTATTCAGCCGAATTCACTCCTCCACATACAATGCTTGTTTCCTTGCTAAACTTCCCAATTCATGGTCTTGATTCTAACTCTTACTACCTTTTTAGTTCTTGCATTTGAGCAACAGTAACAGTCCAGCATCCACTCATACATCATTCAATACTTCTACCAAGGAATTGATACATACGTACTGATAAAAATACCACTGAGGAGCACGTATGGTTTGTCAATTTAAATACAAAGTTCTATTTAGTCAAAACACCATAAGGCAGTCATTCCAAACCTTGAAGCAGGCACGTGCCATCTTATGTGGGTCAATTCTTAAACCAATCTTGCCCTGAAAAGCTCATTTGGGATAAACAGAGCGTATAGATGCTTTTCTAATTGATTCATTTTCTTCATCTCCTGTGCGTCCTCTGCTGCGTTTTGACTGCTGCCGCGCCGCTTCCTGCCGCGACTGCCGGTAATGAACTGATTCACTGACGACTGACTAACCCTAACTGTGAAACTAATTTGCATATTCTCCGATAATTGCTCCACCCTTTTAAAGCGGATTGGCTGACTTCTCATGTACGTAGACGAAAGGACATGCTGATTGGCTGGGCCTTAGAAACTTATTTGAATATGTATCCGATTGGCTGGCCAATTTGACGGCTGTCCGTTAATGCCCAGACAGCCAAGGGGGGCTTGGGCATGAATATTTAAATCTGCCGGAACAAGCAAAGCCCAATGCAAAATGGGAACGAAGTATGAAACATATAATATCACTCCGTGAAACAAAATCTGCTGCGCAGCAAATACTTCAATCATGATAATGACAAGTTTTACTTATTGCCAGTTGTCATCTGTGCGACTGCAAGTCACCAAACCAACCAACTGTGCACCAAAATTAGTTAGTTTATAAAAAAGTTTTATTGATGTTTACAAAAACTCATAGTGCAAATTAACCAAATCATAGCTGTTTCAGCCCATGCAATTGCGAAAAATTGAGTAAGTGAACAATTTGTGACAATCTGAGGAATGTGAAAACAAAAACTGGAGATGAGTATTTTGTTTATTTGAAAAATTAATGTCTATTTATACATGTACAATCTGCACAATCAAATGTTAGCGAGACTTCCGGATGTTTTCAATTGCACCAATATTATAGCTGCATTTCATCCAGACGTCTATTCGATATGCAAATGAGCTTCAGTCATTTAAATTCTGTTGCACTATTCTTTATCTACGTAAATACATACCTGCACATCACCTCAGCTACACAATGATCAGAACACTGAACAGACACACGTCGCGTACACACTCAGGCTCACAGATATCCGCACAATCACACAAATGACAAAACGCAAAAACGCACACACATAACTCACTTAGTTACACGTTATTTTTCCGACAACTCATTCTAAAGAAGCCTGCTGCGCTGTGGCGCAGCAGGAAAAATGACTGCATACGTATGAAAATTGTCAAAAGATAAATTTAAATTTAGATAATTTGTACTTAGTTATAGTATTGTATTTGTCTTAATTTTCAGGTAGAATTTACAATTGTAGCCCCCCATTGGCAGGAAAAAAAGAGTGCCATATATTAGGCCTATGGTAAGCATAGGCCCTGTGGTGGCTCGTAGCACCAACCATGTACTCTTGGTGCTACGAACCTTTTCCAAATATTCCGCCTTTAGGCGGAATAAAAAGAGCGTAGCTGTATGAATGTATTTAAAAGCACGTGCTGTGAGCGGGAACTAAAACCAACGGCGGGTTGACTATACTTATGTATCTCAGGCTTAAATTTATAAACTAACTCAAGTGGCATGATGATGTAGGGGCAAAGTGCCATTTATGATCAAGTCTCAATTATGAATAACTGAAACTTTGGTTGGCTGGATATGGGGTCATGTGACATACTGACGCATAAAAAACCTATCAAAATGAAGCTTGATGTTTGGACAACTAATGACAATAAATATAATTCGGTCACGCCTAGGTAACCGGAGAAATTTCGGATCATGTGCATCCAATCGAAATTTATTGAAAACCTTGTTAAGAAAAGGACCATCTAAAGTTTGTTTATCGACTCAGATTAACTTTTTTAGGCAACTTTGAGTGAAAATTGTTACATCGTCGGAATCAGCTGTTTCTTATCTATCTGTCAATGTAAAATTGGAGGTAACATTTCCGTGTATCACGACTTTTACTAGGCCCCGAAGATAGAGACAGCGGCTAGCTTGTATTTCACCCCTCGTTATCTTGACAGACTAGTTTTGCACCTTTATATACCTATCTCACATAAAATTAGCGACAAGACTTTATTTTTACCCCTCGTTATCCTGATAGACTATCTTTGAATCTTTACAGCCCTCAGAAAGAGTTAGCGGCACCTTCATTTACACCCCTTGAGATCTAAACAGGCGTGGGAGGTTTGGGTTCCAGAAGGCATCCTCACCCCCCCCCAGACAGGTGCTTCACCCCTCCCCCCGCCCTGCTGCTGACTGCAAAGGGCCTTTGTACGCCTGTCGTACGTGTGATAAAGTACTTATAAAAAACATGTCTAATACATCGATAGGTACTCTTGGTTACTTTAAAATTCATCGAATCACCCGGCGACCCGACCGAGGCTGGCTACTTGGCTACTAATCTGCCAAGCCCGCGCTGTCAATCGGCTATTAGCGCTATAGCCTCGTTTTGACTAGGAATAGCCGGTATAGCCGGGCTATAGCTCGGCTAATGGCTATAGCCATTTCACAGAATTGATGAGCCCGCGCTGTCAATCGGCTATTAGCGCTATAGCCCCGTTTTGACTAGGAATAGCCGGTATAGCTGGGCTATAGCTCGGCTATAGCCATTTCACAGATTTGATGAGCCCGCGCTGTCAATCGGCTATTAGCGCTATGGCCGCGTTTTGACTAGGAATAGCCGGTATAGCCGGGCTATAGCTGGGCTATAGCCATTTCACAGAATTGATGAGCCCGCGCTGGCAATCGGCTATTAGCGCTATAGCCGCGTTTTGACTAGGAATAGCCGTTATAGCCTGGCTATAGATCGGCTATAGCCATTTCACAGAATTGATGAGCCTGCGCTGTCAATCGGCTATTAGCGGTATAGCCGTGTTTTGACTAGGAATAGCCGGTATAGGCCGGCTATAGCTCGGCTATAGCCATTTCACAGAATTAATGAGCCCGCGCTGGCAATCGGCTATTAGCGCTATAGCCGCGTTTTGACTAGGAATAGCCGTTAAAGCATGGCTATAGCTCGGCTATAGCCACATTTTCACAGAATTGATGAGCCCGCGCTGTCAATCGGCTATTAGCGCTATAGCCGTGTTTTGACTAGTAATAGCCGTTAATGACCGGCTATAGCTCGGCTATTGCCGGCTTAGAACGGTTTTCCAGCATGAAAGCTACAGATTGAAAAAAGTTGTGTGGCCTGGTCAGAATCGAACTGCCAACCAATCGGTTACCAGTTCAACTGCCTTCCTATTGAGCTACAGGCACGTGAAAGCATATCAATAAACGATCTATATAAGCAGGTCAATTACACAGTTTAGTGTCATGCTAACAGAGTTACAGGTGACGTCAGAACATGGTCATTATGTGTAAAACAATTATTTTTTGCCACGGGGTGTCCCCCCTTTTTTCTATAATTCAATTATTGCTCAATATACCTACATTTTCACTGTGCCCCATTGGAGCAAGTTTTCGTCGTTCGTTCAAAACCTGCAGTTATTGCCAATATTCTAGATGACTTGGTGGCTTAGCGACAGAGTGTACGGTTGATAACCATACATATAAGGTTGGTGGTTCGATTCCACTACAAAGTCATCTTCATTTTGTATTTTTCATTTTTCGTTTTGGACGTTGGAAAAATCGCCAATGCTGGCAGCAGCTATAGCCGGCTATTTCAGACAAAACACTGTATTTGAAACAGCTATTGGCGGCTATAGTCGAATCGCCACTTCTAGGGGGTCTCTACTTGATTTCAAAAATAGCCATAGGCTGGCTATAGCCACGTTTCTTCAGTCAAAACTTGGCCAATTGAAAATCGCCAAAATAGCCACGGCGAGCTATAGCCGCGGCGAAACAGTCTAATCGGCAATATGTGCTAAAAATCGCCACAGCTATTGCCGGCTATTTTAGACAAATCCGTGTATAATAATTGGCTATAGCCGAATCGCCGTTTCTCCGAGGCATCTAAAAAACCGTGATACATGGTAAACTTACCAAATTGGAGTGAAACTTAGAAACTTTTAAGCTGACATTTTCACAAAGACTGATAGGTACCATAGGAAATCGAGGGCACTTTTTAATTATGGCTAACCGGCCTTTTGAAAAATTCTATTTATGACTAAAGACGCAATTTATGAACAGCCATGTTTTTCGTGTGCAGATTGGCACGTAATTTGTATTGCTTTCGAAGTTTTTGGTCTGAATCTGATTATTTAGTTGTGTCTTTTATTTTCTTGTGAATCAGGCATGTACTGCAGAATTATTTCACAAATATTGGTGCCTGATTATTGCGTATACTGTAAGTTTCAATTTTTATTATTACAAAAAAGTCAGGTGACGTAATAATGAATAATAATAGTATGTTTTATGAAATTTAGATAAATATTAAGTCTGCCTTTAAATTTGGATATATAAAGGTATTGAAAAATGTTGACTGAATCTGAATGTTGACTGAATCTGAAAGTCCTTCTTGAGCTAAAGTTACTCTGAGACGTTCTTGCTCTGAGTCTAGCTATGCTTTAAAATTAAAAGCTCTAGTTGATTTCAGTACGGGATTACACATTATTGCAGCATTGCAAGATTGCACTTATTCATTTATCACTTACTATAAAATATTATTTGCCTATTTTCACAGTAAGGGACCGTATTAATTTTTCCATTTTCTTCAAAGTGAATCTGTTCGCGTTTGCACCATATTTTTAAATTTCAGCACTTAGTTGACACTTTCAACCATATTTTTTTGATGTTCACCTCAATTTTAAACAATTTTTTCTTGTTGGGTCAAGCTGCTTAGTTTTTAGTTTCGCGTTGCGTTGCCTGAAGGTCACGTCACCAAAAAAAATTTTGGACTTTCAAATACATAAAATACTTATTATTAGATATCAGGCGAACCACAAGCTTGATTTAGTTACATAGCCCCTGCGCTTTAGTCCAGTTAGCTGAAAATGTTGACTCAAATCTAACTGAACATTTTGCACAATTTTGTTTCTTATCAAAT
Organism: Trissonchulus sp. WLG1_4; assembly: GCA_030248245.1. Lineage (NCBI taxonomy): Eukaryota > Metazoa > Nematoda > Enoplea > Enoplida > Ironidae > Trissonchulus > Trissonchulus sp. WLG1_4. The sequence continues at coordinate 14,234 of JASANF010011472.1, forward strand.
GTGTATTACATAAGTACCTACAGTACCGACCAGAATTACTTGCTACAGACTCCGGAGTCAAAGCGGAGTCGGAGTCACTTGATTCCGGAGTCACAGAATAGTGACTCCATGACTCCGTGACTCCGTATGTAGAGTGACTCCGACTCCGGAGTCACAAAATAGTGACTCCATGACTCCATGACTCCGTAAGTGACTCCGACTCCGCTTTGACTCCGGAGTCTGTAGCAAGTAATTCTGGTCGGTACTGCACGCATTAGTTGAGTTACTTTTATAATAAAGTGAAAGATACCTAGAACCGCCTGTGATACATACCTATATACAGAGCAGACAGATGCACCTTGATAACTTGTTGGAGAACAGTTACAATTAAACAGCCAATCAGCAGATTCTGAGTAAAGGCCGGTTCACGCTCGTCCTTTTCATTTTTGTCGTTTTGTCCTTTGTACTGTTGAAAAAAATTTGACGTCCTTTTGATGAATTTCTTTTGTCTTTTTGAAGCTGTCCTTTTGTCCTTTTGTCGTCCTTTTGGAACTGTCCTTTTGTCCTTTTGTCGTCCTTTTCTAAATGTTTTTTTGTTCTTTGGTCGTCCTTTTGTCGTCCTTTTTACTTGTCCTTTTGTCTTCTTGAAAACTTTTGATTTGAGCTTGTCCTTTCGTAAAATTGATAAAAGGACATTTTCCCAGGACAAAAAGACTATTTACGAAATGTTTGAAGTCATGTGACCACGAGACACTGGTTTGGCTTGAGTTGCGCTCGTTTTTTATCTGCTCCAGTTGTTTTGTTTTACCTTTTTGTTTTTTGCTATCAGTGTCTTTTGTGTTTTTGAAACTTTTTGTTGTTTTTGATTTTTGTTAATTTGCATAGGTATGTTTTGTTAGGTGTATTATATTCGTATTCGTGCAGACCTGTTGGAATAGTTTTCCGCTTTTGGGTTGTAGATGAAAGGCCGTTGTCTTCAATCAACATTTCAGTAAAATCTTTTTCAGAAGACATTTGAAAGCAAAGAAAATTAAAGCTAAAACCATTAAAAACAAAATTAAGTAACATGAAAAAACTCTAAGCACTGAAAACTTTGAAAAAGATATACCTGACATACCTAAAACACACATATCAAACAATATAATAAAATTATTTAGTTAAAATTAAGCAGGCGCTAATATCATCGGTGAAGAAAACTTAAATGAATTTGATTGGCTAAGGACAAAAGGACACTTTCAAAAGTACAACAGTGTTGTACTTCTCAAAAAGACAAAAGGACGACCCAAAAAGACAAAAATAATTTTCAAAAGGACGTCAGGACAAAATCATTCGGACGTCCGCACAAAAGCACAAAGACAAAAAGACAAAAGGACAAAGACAAAAGTACAAAAGGACAGGGAAAAAGGACAAAGACAAAAGTACAAAAGGACAGGGAAAAAGGACGACTCAAATTTTCGAAAGGACTAGTGAGAAGGACACGCACAAAAGGACGACAAAAGGACGACAAAAGGACAAGAAAAGGATAACAAAAGGACGACAAAAGGACGAGAAAAGGACGACAAAAGGACGAGAAAAGAACAAAAGGATAAGGAAAAGGACGAGCGTGAACCGGCCTCAACACAGTTTCGTTCAAAAATCGCTAGTGACATTGATAAGTGATAGACAGCTAGTTCGAAAAATTATTAATAACTAATGATTTGGTTCGGATCGGCGTATTGGATCGAATTAATTGATCCGGTCCGAGGTCGGGTCGGCAGGGTTGGACAGGTTGAGGTTTCGGTTTTGCGACCTGCGGGTGGGGTTGGGTTGGGCTGGAAAATCTGAGCCACGTGTCAAGCCAACCCGCGGGTACTCGCTCCAGGATGCGCGGGTTGTGCAATTTTTTCCTGACCGGGGAACCTTGAAAAATTAGTTCGATTTGAACTTTACAGAAACCAATTTGGGTGCCGCCTCTGCGCATTAGTGCTATTCGGTTAAAGTAGTAATGTTACCAATGCACAGAGGTACAGTACACTGTGGAAATGATACTTTGGCATCAGCTAAAAATAATCAATCATCGGGGATAAGTGGGTCAAAGTGGGTCGGTGGTCGACTTGACGGCGCGGGTTGAGTCGTAACTCGTGGGTTACCCACGAGTGCTAACCGCGGTTGGCTTGGGTCGCGGGTACAAAATGTTGACCCGCTTACAACCCTGCGGGTCGGATCACTGATTTAGCCGTGTTGGATCTCTGGACTAAACCTAAGTTGACTTTCTGATTGGCTGTTGCGATCGATTGCATAAATTGTGAGTAGGCATCAAGTCCAAAATTATGTAATTTGACAGAATTTTGGTGCAATTTTACAATTTCCTTGAGTGATATCAATCACAAGTAACTGAGTGACTAGTACCTATACCTACTGCGCACTGACTAGCCTTTACACTTGTTCAAGTTTCATTATATGTAATAAAGTAAAAAAACAAACTTTTTTCTAAAACCGCGATGTACCTAGCGTTATGATGTTGGTGCTAAGCAAAAGCTGCGGGCTAATTCTGTCGGTATTTGAGTTCTTATGCCTTATCGTTTCAAGCGGTTAAGACAGAAGCACGGTTTTGTTGAATGGTCGTTGTCGATTTTGCACAATGGTATGGTCGTCTTTAACTGACAAACTGTTACGCTGATTTTGTCACCGATTTTATCATGACCACTTATTTGGAGCATATGTATCAAGAATTGTGCTCAACCAAGCGCTTTTTTAACTTTTATGTTTTTTCTGTTAAATTATAAAATTTAAATTGAATTTTGATAATAGAAAGGTAAATTTTTTTAATATGAATATATCCATCTACTAGACACACGCGACGATAGTTAACAGTGGCCTTTCACTCACTGCAAGACTAATTTACGAAATTTGATAAAAAATTACCTAGTCAAATTTTTACTTTGATCATAATTGGCTCTTGTTGATCATAATTAGACAGCAGTTATTCACAATTGGCATCTCGCCTTCTATTGAAATTTACGGATTATGGCTTTTTGCCCCTAGAGATAGACCAGCGGTGTCACGGTGTAAATTTTCCCCCTTGTGGATTTTCCCCCCGGAAAAATTACCCCGGTGTAAATTTTCCCCCCGGAAAATTTGCACCGGGGTAGATTTTCCGGGGGGAAAATTCACACCAACCATATAATTTGACTGTTTTGAACTTATTTTTCCAAAACTGGCGATTTTGGCGATAAATTTATTTGTAGGTATTTATATATTTTTTATTTATTTTTATCAACATTTATTTTTAGGCTGTGATAACTTTAGACTAGACAAAAGACTATGAATTTCGAAGGTATGGGTAATGGGTAAAAATGGGCACAGATAATCTATGTATGATATATTACATATCATACATAGATTATCTGGGCCCGTTTTTTTCGAAGCAAAATGTTCAATGTCGAAAATTAAGATTCATTGAAAATTCATTCGGCTACAGTAGTAACGTGAACAATGCCCAGAATTTGCCACAGTTCCACACAGCTAGTACTACCACAAACAGTTACCACCAGCTGAGTAAAACTGATGTAAACATTACAGTTAGGTTTACCAATATTTCATTCAGAACTTCTTGCATAACTTCGGGTATCTTAAAATAGGGGTCAAAGTGAGATCCCTGATAGAGCCGGGTTGGATCTTTGGATTAGACCAGCAGTAGAATTTCTGTGGATCAGTTGCATTAATTGCGAGTATCGACTGAATTTGACAGAATTTTGGCGTGACTTTACGATTTCCTTCAGCGATATCAACCACACATGATGACTGACTGATTTGCGCACTGACTGGCCTTTTCACTTCATGTTGTTGGTGCTAAGCAAAAGCTGAGGGCTATGATATATTTGGGTGCTCAAACCTTATCGTTTCAACTTTCAAGCGGCTAAGACAGAAGCACGGGGTTATTGAAAGATATGGTCGTCTTACCGGACGAACTGTTACGCTGATTTTGTTCAGCGATATTATGATGACTAAATTCGAGCATATATATCAAGAATTGTGCTCAACCAAACGCTTTTCAACTTTGATTTAATAGTTTTTTCTTTTGAATTATAAAATTTAAATTTAATTTTGATACTTAATAGAAAGGCAAAATTTTTCATATAAATATATCCAATATCCATCTGTATTAGACACACACGACTATGGTTCACAGTGGCCTTTCACTCACTGCAAGACTTTGTTTTACGAAATTTGATCAAAAATTTGTTACATTTTTACTTTGATCATAATTGGCTCCTGGTGATAACCGTTATTCACAATTGGCATCTCGCCTTCTGTTAAAATTTACGGATTGATCATATATATTATGGCTCTTTGCCCCTATTTCTTGACGGTTGGTAACCATGTAGATGTAACCGTTTAGTATACAACCGTGTAACCGTTTAGTAACTAGGCTATGTAACCGTGTGGTAAACCGTGTAACCGTTTGGTAACCGTGTAACTGTTTAGTAACCGTGTAACCGTTTCGTAACCGTTTACACGGTTAGTATCTGTGTAAACGGTTACACGGATACTTAGCATGGAAACGGTTGCACGGTTACTCGGATAATTAGCGTGTACACGCGGATAATAGCAGTAACCGCTGGTTAGCGTGCACACGCCATCGAAACTAACAGTGTACAGTACACTGATAGCCACTTTGTAACCGTACCCAGCCCTTAACACGCAAAAATTTTAGCATTATTTGTCGCGAAATTATATATTTGAAAACTAATGCATTTATAATAAGGGCAAAAAAGGGGATAAACTTATTGCCAAAATTGCCAGTTCCGAAAAAATAAGTTCAAAACAGTCAAATTAGGATGGTTGGTGTGAATTTTCCTCCCAGAAAATATACCTCAGTGCAAGTTAAAACATTAAAAATAAATAAATAAAAATAATTAAATTTATCACCAAAATCGCCAGTTCCGAAAAAATAAGTTCAAAACAGTCAAATTGTATGGTTGGTGTGAATTTTCCCCCCGGAAAATCTACCCCGGTGCGAATTTTCCGGGGGGAAAATTTACACCGGGGTAAATTTTCCGGGGGGAAAATTTACACCGGGGGAAAATCTACACCGTGACAGCGGTCAGTATCATTTAATAGTCTGTACTAGGTGTGTTTTGATGATCAAAATCAAAAATCAAAATTGCGCATCAAAATTAATTTTGATTTTTGATGCAGCATCAAAATCAAAATCTTTTTAAAATTTGACCATGCATCATAAATCAAAATAAGAAATGGTAGTTTTTAGCGCTACCTACATCAAAAATTAAAATCAAAAATCAAAAACGTTTTGAAACTTGCATTTTTGATTTTTGATGCAGCGTCCAAATTATCACACCACAGAGCCACGAAACAGGATTTCACACACGCACACATCTATGTGGTAATTCTAATCAATAGTGGCCTTGCTCTGCTCTATCGTTCTGTTGCGTCTGCATGACTTAACTGTACATCGTATTGTTTTTGCTGTTCGCGCCATTGGGTCACTCACCAATTTTCATGTATGTAAGTCGCATATTATATATAATTAGCAACAAGCAATAGGCTGCGCAGCATTGAGTCACCAGAGTCTGGCTCCCTAGAGAGAGAATTTTTGCGAGCTGAAGGCTGAACTGGAGCTACTACTGCAGACTGCACCGATGATTGATGGTAACACAATAATAGATTGTACATTTTTGAAATCAAATCGATTAATAACAATAAAAAATTCGTACTGTATAAGCCATAAAACAAAATTATTGCGCACGTACACTTTACATTACAAACACAAAGCTGCCTCTTAAAGTAGCAGTGTTATTCCCCAGCTGTTGCTTTGATAAGATAGCGCGAGCTCTCGGACCTTACACTCGAGCTGTAGAATGAATCAATGAATAGTAGACGCCGAACGGAAAGCTAAATAACCGAAACTTGGATCAGTTTTGTTGTAGGTTGGGTTGGGTGCACCCCACCAAATAAATCAATAAGCTCAAGTCTCAGCTTAGGCGTTTACAAAAAGCTTCAACTGCATTGTGGCAGCGCACTTGAGTTAATTTATAATTTTAAGCCTGAGATACGTAAGTATAGTTCACCCGCCGTTTGCCGTGAAGACAGTTGCTCTACGTTTGGGACGTCCATTCTGTATGTATATTGTATAACTTCATTTGATTGGTTCGAGGCTGACGCTGCCGGGTCGGCCCAGTTGGCCCGGCCGGCCCGGTCGGCCCGGGGCCGGCCCGCTGCAGCAGTGCAGCCGGGCCGGGCCGGGGCCGGGCCGTCAGACTGAGCATCGGCCCGGCCCGGTCGGCCCGCGGCCCGCCACCGGCCCCGGCCGATCTCTAGTCGGTGCGCTACATCCCGAAGGAGAAAGAAAATCACGTCCGTATGGATTTTCCAAATTCAGTTTTCTAACAAGACTAGTGCGTCTAGTTTAGACTAGTTCGACTAGTTTTATAACGTGAGGTCAAGCAGTGTTTGACGATAATAGTTTTTCGAAAAAATTTTCAAGTTCAAATTTGACTTACAATGCGATTTGATCGCATATTGGGTAATTACTAATTACAGGTAGTCAACGAAAGGGAAATGTCCCAGGACCCAGGAGCCATAATTTTTGATACGGTTGTGATTAGGGCTGGGCACGGTTACAAAATCACTGTCCGTGTACACGGTTAGTTTCGAAGATTACTAACCGCGTGTACACTCTAACGGGTACTGCTATGATCCGCGTGTACACGACACGGATACTAACCGTGAAAACGGTTACAGGGTTACTAACGGTCACACTGTTATTAACCGCCGACAGGTTACACGGTTACTAAACAGTTACAAGGTTACAACGTCAAGAAGCAGAGAAGGATTCTTCACTAAACACCATCAGCCCAGAGAAATGACCCAGGGAAGATACGAACCACCCATCTCTAGATCTGCAGACCAGCAAGCTACCATTTGAGCTACTGGGACAATGCTGAGCTGTCAGTATAACTGCCTTTATATATCTTGAAGAGTATAGCTAGCACACGCATTCGTATATGAAGTAACACACAGGCAAATCACTTGCGTACAGTTGTGGGCTAATTTGCATAAATCCAGCAGCCAACCGAACATTTTTCTTAACGGGTACACGAAGTCGGAAAACGGATAATGTAGCCGGTTACACTATCCGATTAGAGTAACCGTTTACACTATGACTATCCGTTTAGAGTAACCGGTTACACTATCCGTTTAGAGTTAACGGTTACTGTGTCTGAACGTGTACACGCTGTAACAGCTAAGTAACCGCGGATAGTGACCCCTAACCGTGTACACGCTAAGCTTAGCGTGTACACGGTTACACGCGTGTACACGGTTCGTACCGTGTAACCGTGCCCAGCTCTACCCTATCGACGTAAAATAAGTTTTATACGCTTCCATTTGGCAAAAGCTATCGATTGATAGGTCGCATGAAGTCAAGTGCGTTGCAACAATGCAGTTGAAGCTTTTTGTCAACGCCTAAGCTGAGACTTAAGTTTATTGATTTATTTGGTGGGGTGCACCCCACCTACAACAAAACTTAGGTATACAAGTTTCAGTTTTTTAGCTAAGTTCGGCGTCTGCTATTCATTGATTCATTCTACAGCTCGAGTGTAAGGTCGCGCTATCTTATCAAAGCAACAGCTGGGGAATAACACTGCTACTTTAAGAGGCAGCTTTGTGTTTGTAATGCAAAAAGTTAGTTGCATGTAAATTGTGTGTAATTATTAAATTAGTGTATTACAGTCGTTCTTGGACTTTAGCAGTCTTTATTACTGATCAAGCCAACCAGGGTACACCGGTCCGGTCCCGGGCAGATTTCCGGCAAACAGCGGGCCGGCCGGGCCGACTGGGACGATTGGACCGACCGGGCCGACTGCAACGGCCCGGGGCCGGCCCGGTGAAAATGGCTGCGGCCCGGGGCCGACACTTGGCTTAGCGGCCAATCTCTAGCACCGACCCTGATTCCAATAAGGCACATCGTAACAAAACATGCAGGATAAGGCAGTCTGGTTCAAATGAATTTAATAGCTGCTGCCATAATAAGTCAACTGTTAACAAACAAACATAATAAAATGTGATCATATGAACATTGCCAAAAAATATAAACCACAAAACAATGAAAAATGTATAACAGGAGCACCGAATACTGAAGAGATTCACAATAACACAGAAGAAGTAAGTGACTAAAAAAGCTAGAAGCAAGGCACTACAATCTACTTATAATATATGCACACTGCATAGAAAATAATACAATATTATACAATGTGTTACACAAACACAATGCATAGCACAACTACTGCAACTCTTCACACTTGTAGAAACGTAGTTTTGATCTTAAGGCGTACTTTGATACCACTTGAAATTGCAGCGCTTTGATTGAATAGAAAAGTTGTGCTAAGCCACTTCAATTTCGTCAAAAAAGCTCAAGTCTGGACGATTTTTATTTGAGTAAAAGAGACGTCCATTACTGCTTTTGTGACGTTAACCTAATAAATTATTGCAGTTGAACCCAAACATAACTAAGTAAATCAAATAAGTTACGTTTAAAAGACCCTACACTTAAAATTTCCGTATACACATTTTGTCATAAATAAGAATCTTGTTGGGTTGCCGACCCCCAGCGAAGCAGGGGTGCAACCCATTGTATTCATATTCCTGTTTTTTGGGTTGCCGACTAGTTGCGAAGCAACAAAAAGCAACCCTTTTGTATCTGTCATGTCCGTTATTATTGGGTTGCCGACTAGTTGCGAAGCAACAAAAAGCAACCCTTTTGTATCTGTCATGTCCGTTATTATTATTATTATTATTATTATTATTACAAGTTTAGTGCGCAGGGTACGTCAGGGTCCAGGTATAAACAGAAAGCAAATACGCGGATCACCAAAAACACAAAAGTTCGAATTAATTTCTGATGAACAAATATCTGGACATTAAGTCCGTTAGTATAAAATTCAAATACTTCCGTTGTGTTCAAAAAATGCTAAGTTAAAAATTTGAAAATAGAAACCCCCGGCTGGACTCGAACCAGCGACCAGAGGGGTCAAACGCCACGATGCTAACCACTACACCACGGGGGTTACGATAATGGTAAGTTAAAATCATTTCAAGTTATTTTGTTTGTTTTATTTAACACTATGGACTGGGTCCAAAAATTAATTTTATTTCCATAAAAAGAATTAAGCTTAGGAGTTAACCGAAAAATGATAAGCGGGTTATGAGCTTTCGTTTGGTATATTTGAAACTGGGTTTGGTACATTAAAAACTGGATTATTATATTTATCATTATGCTTAGGATAGTTTATATCCTATTAATTAATATTAATATTACAAGTTTAGTGCGTCGGGCATGTTAGGAATCTATGTACGTGAAGCAAATACGCGGATCACAAAAAGGACAAAAAATTTGAGAAAATTTCTGATGAAGAAATGCCTTAGATGTATACGCAAGTATGTGATCGAAATGCAATACTTTCGTTATTCTAAAATAACTTAAGTTAAAAATTTGAAAAAACGACCCCCGGCTGGACTCGAACCAGCGACCAGAGGGGTGAGACTCCTCGATGCTAACCACTACACCACGGGGATTACGACAATGGTAAGTTAAAATCAGTTTAAGTTATTTTGTGTGTTTTATTTAACACTATGGACTGGTTCCAAAAATTATTTTTATTTCCATAAATAGAATTAAGCTTAGGAGTTAACCGAAAAATGATAAGCGGGTTATGAGCTTTCGTTTGGTATATTTGAAACTGGGTTTGGTACATTAAAAACTGGATTATTATATTTATCATTATGCTTAGGATAGTTTATATCCTATTAATTATTATTATTACAAGACTAGTGCGTCTAGTGTAGACTAGTTAGACTAGATCTACAACGTGAGGTCAAGCAGTGTTTGACAATAAAATCTTTTTCAAAAATTTTAAATTTTACTTCAAAATTGAATTTGACAATTTCACTTCAAATTTGACAAGCGCGTCTAGGTAAGACTAGTTCGACCAAATCTAGTACCTGACGTAAGTTAATGTATGACAATAAAAATTGTTTAAAAAATTTTTCAAATTTAGTTAAAAGTTGAATTACAATGCGATTTGATCGCATATGGGGTGATTATAGGTAGTCACTAAAGGGAAAAATTCCAGGAGCCATAACGTTTGTTAGGGTTATGGTATCGACGTGAAATTTGTTTTATATGCTTGCGCTTGTCAAGAGCTATCAATTGATATGTCGCATGATGACGTAACCGACGACCAATGGTCAGTATAAAAATAATAGTCATACGTGACTGGCCGTTGCGTCCGTAAACGTCATGTGAGGTATCATCCGAAAGCCCCTTCAATGCTGAGTTGAATGCTGTCAATTTTGTGTTTCTACGTCAAGGTTGACGCAAGTTATAACGATTTCAATTTTTTCGAACTTTGTTCAATACGTTTATGGTGTGAGTAGTAGAGGAGAAATTTTTTCGAACAAAATTCTTTTCTAAAAAGTACTTTTGACCCTAACTTATCTCAAGTACCACGTAAAAGGTTCTAGTTTTCAAAGTTAAACAGGGCAGAAGACGGGCTTTTATTTGATACCAAAAAAGCTATACGTTGACGCTGACTTATATACCAAAAAACGTCTTTGACCAAATAATGATGTTTTTCAGCCACCACGGTTTTGGGAATAACTTTTTTTAGGGTCCACCAAAAATTTTCTAGTTTCCGCAGTTCGATAGTTCAGAAAAGGCGCTTTCAATTGACACTAACTAAATTATAGATTCTGGCTGACATGTTCCCAATAGCGTCAAAATACATTTGAAATATTAATAATACTGGACCACCGCCATGGTTTTGGCCGTAATTTTTTTCAAGTACCGCGTAAAAAGATTTCGTTTTCGTTGTTGGATACCTAAGAGTTAGAGCTTTTATTTGATACCAAAAAAACTATAGGTCACCGCTGACTTATATGCCGAAAAACGTCAAAATATTTTGACTAAATATTGCGTCATTTTGACGCA
>JASANF010011473.1:0-12730 GCA_030248245.1 Trissonchulus sp. WLG1_4
ATTTAGGTTGAGAAGTTTATACGGGACGGCGAGGAAAAAGACCCCACATTTAAAATTTCGGTGATAGATTAAAACTGGTATGATGATACGATTTTATTGGTGCTAACAGTTTGGCATAAAAAAATTACGATTTTGAAACTTACATTTCTCAAAAAAATTATATATTGGTGAACGTTTGTTTGCTTATACGTTTTTGCGTAGTAAGTAACTTAAGCACAAAACACCAGTTTGAGAAAGGCTACGTCAAAAGCCTGAAATCAAATTAGTTATGTAGTAATGGAAACTTTAACTGTAATGTTAACGAAAATAGACTGGTTTACTTTTTTTAGAGTCTCACAGGGATTGCTAATTCTATTTTGAATTTTAGAGGAAATACGGCAACGTCGAAAGCTGTGAGCTTATTATTTTGTATTGTTCAAGCAAAGCAGTACAACCAAAACACAGAAGCATTTTTCTTTAGAAGTGAGCAAACAGAGCGATTTGAAACCACGAAATATGCAGCCAAGAAATGTGGCAGATGTACTAAGAATTTTTGACTGAAATTTGTTTTATCCGACCAGTTTCACTTTATAATATTTCTGTGACACTTCGTTGTAAATTTATTGGCATCACTGTTTTGTGCTTCATGTTCACCATTAAACACGCGTATTAAAAAAGTCTTATTTTCATGTTTACCACGACAGTGTTTTTCACAAAAGACACAAGGGTTATTTGTGACTGTTGCTGTCATGCTACAATATGCCCGGGTAGTGTTACGATCACAAACTTCTGCTGGATAATTATACGTCAAAAGTTGGCGACGCTACGAACCATCCCGATACACACAGTCAGCTACTAGGGATCTAAATCACAGTCAGTCAGACACGTCATCAGTCGATTTTTGACTGGGTCAACCCAAGCTCAGGCAAAAATGAAATTTTTTTGCTTTTCACATATTTTGTTACTCGTCTTTTTGGAACCATTAAATAGGAATTTGTTTCGTTTAAAACCTTTTCGTATATTAATATGAATTTATATTAAAAACATAATTCTAGCCGGTTTCTAAAAAATACTAATTACGCCACCTGACCATTGTTTGTCCCCTGCAGTGAATGTGACCACTAATGTTTAAGCCACCGATTTTTGTTTTGTGAGCTACCTTCAAAACAATCTGGGGGGAGCGATGTCGGGTTGGGGGGGGGGCAACCCCCCACGCCCATGTTCGGTTGCGCCACGCACTGAATCTGTATACATGTCATAGCCACAATATGTCCCTAGTATATTGTATGAAATATGTTTTGTTATATCATGAATGTAACATAGCGTGATGTCTTGTTTAATTAGCATTCAATTGTGCGTCTGTGCTCCTTCAGTCTTGTTTTTGGTTATGCCACTTATGTATATACTGATTAGCAGTTATTGTCTTCCAAACACTTTGTCATAATTATTCTTCTAACATGCATTATTAGTTTTTTGATTGAAAAAAGCTTTTTTGCATAAACGACCCTCATATTCAGAGCTGGCTTGCTTTCGGGAGCCAAAAAACATGTCTAGACGTTTGACAATTTTTATTACTTCAAAAAGCCATTTTGCAAATGAATGTTATCAATCAACAATAATGTTTGTTACTATGTTAAGCAACAAAATCTGGTCTAGACAGGACAAACCTTTTTCACCAACAGCCTTTTAAATAAATTTGTTCTATAAATGCATGGTTCTGTCTGAACGGATTGTTTGACTGAACGGAAGTTAACTCCCTCTATTTTTACATAGGAAAAAAGTTGTCCAGTACGAAAGCTGAAGTTGGACAGTTCGTTTTTGTGGCTATGGAGGTGGAACATAGCAATTCTACTAACTCAGCACAGTTGCAACGCATCATTGCAAGTAGCAGCGTGGAACACACTGTTTCTGATGAAGGTGTCGCTTTGGAGCTTATATCGCTGGCGCGATTAAAGGATTTTACTTTGACAGCACCTAATGTTAAAAACAAAACTGACCTTCCGCTGTCTCTAGGTATTTTTAAAGGTTGTTTTAACGGTTTCTTTGTTATTTTTATTTTGATATGTTAGGTTTGTACGTTAAGCAAATACGCAGATTACCAAAAAGACAAATAGGTAACTTCTAGAAAATATTTGATGAAGAAGTACTTGGAGATCCCTACGTAAGTGTATGATTGAATTGAATCGAAATGCAAATACTTCAGTTGTGCTCAAAACATTCTAAGTTCAAAATTTGAAGAAAAGACTCCCGGCTTATCTCGAACCAGCGACCAGAGGTTTTACATACGTCAGTGCTAACCACTACATATGGGGGCTACGACAAAGGTACGTAGAATCAGTTTAAGTTGTATTGTTAGTAGTATTTTTGCACTATGGAATGATTCCAAAAATAAATTATATTTCCATAAAAAGAATTGAACTTAGGCACTATGATAATACTCTGATAAGCTTTTCATTGGTATAATCGAACCTGCATGGTTGGCAAGTGTCGGGCTTGCAATCGAGACTGAGACGAGTCCAGGCAAGCGAGACCACACAAACGAGACTTTTGAGACAGACCAGCCCTTGGGGACCTATTTTAAAATTTCACTATTGAAAATATAAGATACTGTGAAACGTGTAAAATTAGTGATTAAGTTTGAAAAAAGTGATCATTAAGTTGTATGACTTGCGAGAAACTTAGCATTGTAACGACCGGATGCATGAGAGTGGTTCATACATGTAACGAACGGGGTCAAAATTTTTGGGGGGCCTCTCCTGCCAAATTTTGAGGACCCTCCCCCCAGATCGACCAAAAATACCCTAATTTTGCAAAATTTCCTAAAAAATTGGCCAAAAAGTGCCATTTTTTCTAAATTTTGCCCATATTTTGGGGACCCTCCCCCCCGGGTCCTCGATTTTGGGGGGGTCCCCCCCATCCCCCCCTCATACATAGTGGTTGACAACCAGAAAAGAGGATCACTTTCCCGCTATTCTGACAACTTTTGGTTATTTTCTAAAAGTTTCGCACACTTCTTAGCGTACATACCACAGAACGTTATTTAGTGCATACATTGGTAGGCACTTTGGCAGCCTGACTCCTGTGCCAGCGTAGATTCGTCCGTGTTGGTGCTAGTTTGCGCTTAGTAGAGTTGCAGAAGCCTGCAAATTTTTAATTAAAAATCAACAACGACGTTAGCAAATTTGGTAAATGACGGTCAGTGTATTTACTACTTGCAATATGCTTGAAAGGTTCCACGTACGCATGCAATTTTGCTAATTCAGATGACCCATTCTAGCTCAAACTTTGTTAATGCTTCTGTAGCTTTATAAAAATAGACGTAAAAATGTGTATAAAACGAAGTTTAAACCTGAAGTTAGCCAAAATGTGCCGGTGAACTGACATTCCCTTTCTGCAGCACACAGTTTTCTCCCTTTTCATGCTTTGCATTCTTTTCGGAAACTTAAATTTTTAAAAAAATCTTAGTCATTTTACGAAATTTTGAAAACTTCAAGTGTAATCTGAAATACCGAGACCACCCTATGGCAGGTCTCGGTTTTCTGCCGAGACCGAGACCGCGACCAGCCTTGTCTCGATTTTTTTACGAGACCGAGACCGAGTCGGCCAACTCTGCAAACCTGGATTATTGTATTTATCATTTTGCGTAGGATAGTTTATATATATCCTATTAAGTAGCTTATTATTTATTTGTACACAACTGTTCCTGCTTTATTATAGTGTATAATGTAATACTTCTGCACAGGATTCCTTAAGCCTAAATTTACCCACTCTCGTCTCAAAACTTCCATTGTAAATACTAAGTTAGGTCCATACAAGGACGTGTGGGATTTGGGATGGTAGTCACCCCCCGTCCCCAAAGGCAACTTCATCCACCCCCAAACAGGTTCCTCAGCTCCAACCCCAGAATGTCTAATCAGTGGCTTCGACGCCTGAATTGGTCGCTCTCGGTGAAAAAGCGGTTGCTTACGAAGGTGAAAAAGATACTTGGCGCCTTTTCCCGCCAGAATTTCCTACCTGTCCACGTATGAACACAAACACAGTAATGAACGTGCGTGTCATATAAAGTCTACAAATCGCAGCCAGACTTCCCGCTTCGCACCGAATTGAAACGTACTGGTGCTCCCCCTCCCTTTTCATTAGCACCCCTTCCAAACTCTCCTACTTTTTAAAAATAAAAAATGCCAGGATTAGCTACGATTCACAGATCATTCTAAGCAAATTACAGATGTGGTTCTCGTCCGCGATTCACATAAGTGCCAGAAGAGTGGGGCTGTATTTAGGACATAGTCAGGAAATTCACTTCGAACTTCGGCAGCTTGTTGCGTGTATATGTTCGCTCCACAACGTCCAATCCGATGTATAGCGAAACCATTTGTGACTTCTTTACGCCACTGTCCTGGGTTAATCGCACCATGCGGTGACTGTATCGACAAAGTTAGGTGGGCGTTATCGGTATTCAAGCGAGTAGCGGACGTCACTGTTAGTCAAGAAATGCAAATAAGAGCAAGCTTTAATGGCTGAGACTTCAGTGTCCATGTCAGCACGAATGGTTCGTAGAAATATTCGCCATCTAAAGCTGCTAAAATACCAAACAGAATTTTCGACAACCATCCGAGCCCTCGAAGCTCGAATGTCGGTAGTTATACACATGACTTCCTAAATCATCGTTGTTTGCCGAGTAAGGCCCCATCAAGTAGGTCCTTAGCGGGAAACTTTCATCGCCAAAGAATGCGTATGAACACTCCGTGCGTGTCCCCTATGGTGCGTTTACGTCCGGAAGGTCTATGTACCCCTGTTCAAGAGCGCGACTAAACCCTGAGGTTGCAAAAATGCCACTATCGCTAAACCGCCCTTTCGCACCAATAGCAACAATTAAAAATCGATGTTGGCAATTGATAAATTGATAAATCGTCTGCGACTGCAAGAAGAACGGCGCTGTAACAATTTTCATAGCTGAAGCAATGGAACCAGAGCACGAGGGTGCCTCGATGAACACGGTGCTTTTTCAATAGCTCCTACAACGTTTGGGAAGTTTAGTTTATCCCAGAATTGATTTACAATGTGTTTCGAGTCTTCTGTGTTTGGTAAACTTATGTACTTTTTGGACAGTTTCCCCCGAATGACACCCATAGTATCCTTGACAATTTTGCAAACAATGGTCTTGCCAAGTCGAAATGAAAAGGAAATTGTCTCTTGTGAGTCACCCGTCGCCTGATACCTGAAAATAAAAAATAAAATTTCGAATTTATCAGGGTTACATAATTTTTTTATGCTGAAACTTGTACAATTAACATGCGTATGCGTAAATATGAGGAGAGTCGGTTACTCTTTCAGTTAGCCGACAAGTTATAGTCTATAGTTATAGTCTAATTAAGCTTATGTAATAGTTATTTTCTGTAATTATAGTTATGTATTTCCAAAACTTTTGGGCCGTTTGAGATGATTTTTTACAAGTTTTAGGCCGAATTGAGTCAAATTGAGACAGATCGGAAATTTTCACTGACAGGAGAATTGAAACCAAAAGGGAATAACAAGTAAATGCAGCTAATTTCATTTTCTATGTGGCCAATTCATGTTATTTATTAATTCTTCCGCGGAAGAACTTGGTAAGCGATGGAAGGTTTTGCGCCAAAAGTTCGCCGTTAAACTGCGAGCTCGTGGAACCACCACTGGGATGGAAGCGCCAACCAGCCGAAAGCCATTTCCTTACTTTGACAATATGCGGTTCCTTCGCAATTTCATGAAACAGCACAAGTAAGTATTACATCACCCGCAGCCAAGTGCATTCAATTTAAACAGATTTTTCCATGTCAAAAAAATGATAAAACCGATTTTTACGCCAAATTTGGTCAATTAGAAACATCGGAAATTTCAGTGGGAAAAGAACTGCGGGGGGGGATACCCCCGATTCTTTAGTTAACTACCAGTCGAAAATCGGTGACTTCTAGATTTTAAAAGGGGTACTCCATCGTTTCAATGCACCAACAAGTCCAAATTGCGCGGTCTTGCTGTAGTAGTAATCACACAAGTGCAGCTGAGGGAGTTTTTTTTTTGGGGGGGGGGGGGGGTAATACGCAAAAATTAATCACAGTTAAGGATGAGGTGTAAGCCGATTTAGAGGGAGCGGACATTTTTTTGAGAAGTGGTTATTCGTCACCACGCGCTCATTTACGGTCGGAATCACAATTTACTCAGGATCTTAGTATTAGATCATTTTGAAAGCTAGTTTCATGGATGATTGCTTTGATACAGGTTTCTTACGCACAAGTATATGTATGTATTTATTGAAACAACAGCGAATACTGAAAACATACACAAACACAATATGGACAAGTCGCAATGATGACAAATATAATGGAATTAGGACAGGATCAGCCAGTTGACGCTGTACTTGCAAGTGCATCTTACCTGCATAATATCACAGAACCAATTACTCCGCTTCCAGCACAACCACCACAAACTGTAGGAAATGGTGAACCGCCCTCAAATATGGACATGAACCAAGTGAGCACAGTGGAGACCATTCTAATATCTGATGATGAAAATGGTCCTGAAAATAAATCCTTAAACGCCGAAGGAAGCAGCGTATGGGAAGAAGCCATAAAGCCCTCTAACTGGGATCGTGGCCCAGAAAGCCTCCCCTTAGGGGCGTCGGCTACACGGGGTAGATCTCCATCAAGATCTAAACACGCATCGAGGTGTAACATATGTGATACCCGCAGGCCGCTTTGTTTGTGTTCTCGATGTGGATGGAGTCTGTGTATAGTTAGCGTCTAATCATAGCGTATCTCCATTTTGTTCAAAGTTCGAAAAACGAGCCAGGAAACGGAATTGTATTTTATGTAACACCAATTCTGCAGCCCTAAATTGTGCAATTGTATTAATATCTACACAATCTGTTATAAAAAGGACTGTCAATGCGAGGACCCAGTTCATCATATTGTGTTGAAATGGACCCCAGCGTTGAGTTGTTATTTCATTGTCAAAGGGTCATTGAGTGCTATATTACCTGAAAAATTTCTATACCGTCTTTAGCTTTAATTTCTGTTCCACAAAATTTTGATCCAGTTAACACATTATTTCAGCTGTCCACAGGACTCAACTCAAGATTACTAAAACTGGGCAAAACATCGCCTTTAGCGTCGTCTATTTCTGCTGATGGACATTTACCAAAATTATATGAAGCAATTGTCAGCTATTATCAAATGACTACAACGAGAATCAGTCATGTTTTGTATTACGCGTGATAAGATTGACTTGGGAATACATTAACACTAAGAAACTTATGACGACAAAGCAGAGTTAGCAAATAGTAGCCTACTTATTGGCTGGACAGATCCCTTTCATTTGATGACTCTTCTATCTATCTAGTGGAGGGACCAGCTATAATATATCGGGCCCTGCAAATTACTAAACTGAATATTTCAAACGTTGAGGCATTATTTGCCGTCATAATACAAATAGTGGACGATGGACATTTAGACATAACAGAGAGTGTTAACAGTTTGTTGAATAAAAAAGAACTTGTTAAAATAGTTAATCGAACTAACATTACCTTTATTGGACAAACTGATACACTTTCAAATTACCGCATTTATTGGAAGTGATCGGTATAATAAGGTGTACATATTTTACGTTGTCAATTATAGGATGTAACTGTTAACATGCATTTCTCTTTAACATTTACCCAGGTAACTTTTATAGACCTCCTTTTTTACCTAACGTTAACCAAAATGTGACAATAATTCGGGCATTTTAGCTTCCGGCCACTCAGCAGAAACGTACACAGTTATTAACAATTTTACTGTTTTTCCTATTGTTAATTATTTACAAATAGCGAGGACGCTATTTTTTTTAAGAGGGGGATAATGTAGCAATCATTATTTCTTAACTTTACTCAACCGTATAATTTATTCCTTTCGTCCCTTTTTCCTACCAAAATAATTATGCCTATTTAACCTAAAACTATAATCTTCAAAATGTCCTTATAATTTATTATACTTCCTTTTTATAACTACATAATTATACCTATTTAACCTAAAACTTTATTATACCTCTCTAGGTCGCTTTGTACTTCAGTGCTACATTATTACTTTTTTCACCCGAGTGGAGTATAAGTATTTACCAACCGTCTCCCGTGTGGAGTTAAACCTTGTCTCCCGAATATTTACAACAAAAATTTTGGCTTTTTTTCTTAAACAACATCCGCTCTTGCATTGGTCAATGAACAGGTGTTTGAATTTTTTTATCTGAAACAAAATTTGTTTCTCAGTGTCTTTTTGATTTCGACAGAAGTTTTGATTTTCAATTATAAGTAAAAATTTTCGTCTGATTCACATTAAACTAAAAAATTAATTAAACTGTATTTTGGAAATAACTTTCGCCGCTGTATCAATTAAGTTTCATTATATTAATGTATTTCTGGTAAATAGTATTTTTTTGTAAATTTGGCTTTTTAACTATAAGGCTTTCAGTTTATTGTAAAACTATATAATCTGAAATGGTTCGAAAATAAATGTTTCAATAAAAAAATCTGACCTAGTGTTTTTTGTCCTTGCAGCAACTGTAGGTACTCTTCTTCACGGCGAACTTCACGGCGAAGTATCTGGGTTTGTCTAAAAATTTGATTTCATTGAAGACCATGTTTTTGATCGAGTACTGAACACATTTTCTCCAGGTTGACTTGAAAACTATGTATTGCTCATTGAATTGGAAATATTACTAATGTAACTAATTAGACACATTGGGTGGGATTCACAAAGCCCGTTTAAACGCAGTCTAAGTTAGACTGCGTTTAAACGCAGTCTAAAACGTTGGTCTAAGTTAAGCCTGATTCACAGAGATTGATATGAATAGTGTCAGCTGATTTTTTTGCTCTTTTTCAATTGAAACCTTGTTTAACTTAAACGAACGTTTAGACCGAGTCTAAACGTGATTCACAAAGCCTGTTTAGTTAAACGGGCTCGTTTAACGGAATTATTTGATTTCATTCTTTTTTAAATTCTATTGCAGAACATTTTGCTTTAATACATACGGACAATGCTGTTTATTTAGGTAATAAAATTACATTTTAATAAAAGTTAATTTAAAATTTAAGTTAATTACGCAGTTAAATAGTATATTTGTCTATTATTAAATCAGCTATTTAATAGGCAAACGATAAACCCGACGTTTGTAATCAGTGCGGATTACGGGTCTAGAAAATTGGGTAAAAAGTTTAACCGTTTTCATTAAAATTAAACTTAAAGTTAGGCCAAGGCATCAATTTAAGTTAAACTTACAGTTAAAATAAAGCTCAGGCGTTAATTTAATATAAAGTAAGTTCAAAATCAATGACTTTCATCAAACTTTTTAAAAATTGTAGGTAACTTACTTTAATTTAAGTGCAGCTATAGTTACAGTAAGACCAGTAACTAAAATATTGCAAAAATACCTAAGTAAAACGCTAAATAATGATTTAGACTAACCTTAGACTAACCAAAATGCTAGTCTAAATTTAACACTAGCGAGCGGTTAAGTTAAACGAACGTTTAACTTAGACTGAGCTCGTGAATGATTATCATAACATAATCAACATAATCAAATTAAGAACACGAAAATAGAACAAAATTTACACGCTAATCATATGTATACTTAAACTGGGTTTAAACGTTCGTTTAGCTTGACTGGGTTTAAACGCAGTCTAAGACGTAGACTGGGTCTAAGTTAAACGCGCTTTGTGAATCTCACCCATAATGTAATGAATTTGTTTTGCAGTATGAATACACAATACCTGGTTTTCGACATGGCCGTTGACTGCAAGGTTATCTTCTTCCTCCAATAGTATCTTGCCAACTACCATGTAGAAAAATTTTTGTTGTGTAAATGAAAAATACAAAAAAACAATGTATAAATAACGAACGGTAAGTTAAAAATACTTGTATGCAACTATTGTACTGGTATAGAAAGTGACACCACCTGTTTTCTGCAGGTATTCGTTCAGTGGTGAGGGCAGGACGTAGATTAACTTAGAAAGTTTGGAGTAAACTGATGTGTTGTCAAACAAGGCAAGCATGTCAAAATTTTTTCCCAGTTTAGGTCATCTACTATGAGCCTTTTCGATTTTGTTAAACTTCCTTTAAATTCAAAAAGCACTCATAGCATTGTGTCTGTGACACACTTATCAAACCTGTACTACATTACCCCAACAGGTTTCGTGATAAAAGCAGGTAAACCTAATGCAATTTCAGAGTATGTTATGACCCTTTCACACTTTATCCTACTTCATCGAAATTGAAGAAGTGCTAACTTCGCTGTCACTTTCACATATTTGTCAAACCGAGATTACCACAACAGATTTCATGAAAAGTACATGAAAAATTATACCAATGTTTGTCGACCTTGTTTAACTTTACAGTAATTAATAAAGCGCTATTGTGACTTTTGTCAAACTACGTGTGCACAAGTGTAATTGCAGAGGTATAAACATGAGTAATTACTCACCCGTGAGAAAGTAATACATGCAAGTTTTTTCTATGGAGATCATATTAGCATAAAATTAATCTAAATTACATACACCTTTACATACACATAAAAAGTTTAGATAAATTACATACTCACCAAATAGGATAAGACGGAGATTAAGGGACGGGTATAAAGGACAGAAAATGTTGTCAGACAGTAATGAAGAAAATTATAAAAGGCGGAACAGAACTTGTGAGGAGTCAAATAACGGTAAGCATGGGCCAACTGCTTGAATTTGAAAGAATTTGCACGGAGCTCTTTATTTATATTCTACCGTTATCAGTAAACTAATTGTTCTAGAAAATAATTTGCATACCGATATTCCCAAGCTTAACTGAACTTTGTTCAAAATTCTGCATTTTAAGCTTGCTTATCTATGTTTTAAGAATTTGTTTACTTTTGGTATTGCAGGTTAAATAAAGAACCAGTAGCCCGTTTCAATAAACTCACAGGCCCACAGGCACAAATTATTGGGCCTGTGACCTGTGGCCACAGGTGCCTGTGAATCCCGTTTCATTAAGCATAAAATGCTGCCTGTCACAGGCCACAGGCACGGGCCAAATTTCACAGGTGACGCACGCATTCTGACCGCATGCTCGGCTTGCCAGCAAACGCACATATATCTACGCTGCTGAATAACAGCTAGGCTGTTATATGGGCGTTATATGATTGAAAATGTTTCAATTAATTTAAATGGTAATTTTTCCGCTTTTATTGGCATTTATGTTTTAATTTTAAAGTAAAAATTGTAAAACTTTGTTAATACACAATTTTTCAACATATAAACTTTTGCTAAACTTTTAAAAAAGCTATTATTTTTGCTTTAAATTACTCCAAAATGCAACAAATACGCTAGCGAAGTAAGTTAAATTAAAACCCAACTTCAAAAAGTTTCAGTACAGCATAAATTATCTATATTGGCGCCCTCACAGGCCACCTGTCGGCCTGTGAAAAAAGCCACAATTGTGAGATCGCTCACAGGCGCAAATTTTTATTGAAACAGAACGGCCTGTGAGCGATTTGTGCCAGTCCAAAATCTACCTGTGTCCTGTGACATGTGAGCTGTGGCCTGTGCCTGTGAGATATTGAAGCCGAACTCACAGGCACAGGCCCACAAACTTCTGGGCCTGTGAGTTTATTGAAACGGGCTACAGATCGCATTCAGTGTGTAGGTGAAAGTTTTCGGCTTTTAGTTACCGGTAGTAAAAAAGTGGTTATATACACTCAAGTGTACAGTGTCGTTACTTTCGAAAGCAGAGTTGTTTACACATCATTAATTTTGATATCAAACAATGTTGAAATTATTACTATTTACTAGTTAAAACCTTATCTGTACTGAGGTCTGTTTGGACAACAAATCCTCCGGTTTGAAGAACCCTGAGGGTTTGTCTGAGGACGGAACCCTGAGGTTACGTTTTACCCTGACGTTTGACGGAACCCTAAGGTTATCACAAAGAGACGTCTATAACTACGTAGGAAAACAATAAAAATAAAAAAATACAAAAAGGGCCAAAAAGTACAATTGCCATTCGTTTGTTTCAATAAATTATCACAAGTTTCCTTAAAATTACCTAAAGATAGCAATGAAGGTCCAAAAAATTTGAATTCCCACTTAATTTTTGCTCTATCCAATCAAAGAACAACTGATGGGTCGGGCTTATTTCTTATTTCGACTTTCTTATTTCTGCACATTATTTCTTTATATTTTAATTCAAGTTACGTTATTATTTCTGCCCATTATTTCTTTCTATTTCTTATTTCTTATATGTGCGTAGTGGGAACCGGGCATTAGCAAGTACGGTTGGAGGAGTCATGAATATTGATTTTCAAAACGTAAGAAAGCAGTTACGGATTGACTAGTTACGGAATGACTGAGTCTGATTTGACTCATGATTTTTAAGAAAAATAAAAGTGAGAAAAGTAATGAAGACAATATAGCTTACTTATAAGGTGGAATGCATAAAGGCAGTCTCCTGAAACTCAGTCCAGACTATGTCTAAGCCCTTAGACTATCACTTTTAAGACTAACGTGTCAGAACACCCTTTGGAATTTGTATGTAATACGTGTAGAATTTTTCATTACGATGTTCTAAGAATACTAATTGGTATGCATGAAAAACGTAAGTATTAGGTTAGTCTTGGTTTTCCATTGAAAATTAAGACATGCCCTTCAGCTAGTCTAAGGCTAGACTAAGCCTTATTTCAGCACTTATTATAATTTTTTTGAAAAATTAATGCCTGATGAGTG
>JASANF010011474.1:0-30475 GCA_030248245.1 Trissonchulus sp. WLG1_4
CGCCCTCGTGTGAAACAGGCTTAACAATGAAAAACTCAGATACGAGGTTTGTTTCACGACGTGCACTAATCACTGACGCAAGTGTTGTACTAACAAGAGTACATAATTGTAGCTAAAGTCTGACGAAAAATAGTTACACCACTTGAGAAAACGAAACATTAGTGTATTGTGATTTTATTAGTTTATTAAGAAAAGAATATAGTTTGACTATCAAGAGTACAGCAAGTAGTCGTAGAAGTCATGCCACTAAAATAAGTAAGTGACGCATCTATTTTTTGTCAGACTTCAGTTTCTGAGTAACTGACTGTATACTTGTTTGCGAACGCACTGTATCAAAGGCATGCAAGACTATCAAACCGGATACTAGCCCATGAAAAACGCACAGGAACACAAGTGCCAGTACTCAGATGGCAAGTGGTGTCGTGGGGACAGCAGTGCAGGTGGTCAGAGCAGCACACGGCCTTGGGTCTGGGACAGCAACCGTACTGACCACTGGGCAGTTTGCAGCACGTCTGACCCGACTGGCAAAAGCTCTGGCCGTCCGGACACTTAACTGGGTCGTTGAGTGAGACACGGCCTTCCTTGGTCAGTGACAAAAAGCTGGACTGGCCTAGCGTTCGCCCATTGGTTGCCTGAAATGGTTAAAGTGGTGGGGGGTATGGGAGGAGAGACCCCCCTCAAAATTCGGTCCCAGGGAAATGAGGGGGGTCTCTTCGGTATTACGAAGTCTATTGCCCGTCTGTAGGCAAAGAAATTGCTTAAACAATTGTAAACGTTTCAATTTTCAAATCAAATTTCTACAGCAACAGCACTTTGCAAAAAAAGTTAGTCGTACGACGTGCTTTATCCACCGCAAAAAGTGGAGCGTTGAACAAAATTTTTGTTCTAAAGTCGTCCGAAACCTTATTTTAAGTAAGCAAGTGAACAAGTAAATTTCAAAACAATGTTCGTCGCTTTCCAGCCGACCTGGGTCGAAGGAGCTCTTCGTATGCCTATGAACAGAGAACTTTCCTACGCACAGTACCCCACTATTTCCAAAACTACTGGCACGCACGACATTGCATCTCTGTCCAGTATTGTCACAGGTGGTGCCCTGGGGACAGCAGTGTTGGTGATCGGAGCAGCAGACGGCATTCGGACTGGGACAGCAGCCCACCGAGGTCTGGGAGATCGGACAGCAGGTGGTGCCCGGGCACACTTGAACGGGAGACCCGGACACTGCTCGCTGCCTCCCACAGCCTGAAATGGCAAGTAGTGCAATCAGACATGGCACAGGGGGGATGCCTGTCCCCCAAAATCGAAAGTCTGGACTCTGAGTGGATCCCAAAATCCAAGCTAACATCAAAATAGTAGAAGATGAAAACTCCGCTCCCAGTTTTGAGATTCCGGGGAGCAGCCCCCCCAAGATTTTGATAGCACCCATTTGCCCGACCGCCCCCTCACGATAATCAACCCCCGAAACAAAACTGAACACCCGACGTGAAGCACGGACTTCTCTGAGAAATGCTAAAAAATGGGTGGGACGAAGCGAAGAATGTATGAATATCTTTTTTTTGTTTAATCTTCCCATTTCTCTTAAAAAACTAGAAATTTTTTCCATTGTTGTCAGTTACGAGCCCCCGAAACGTCAGGAAAAGCCCTCCCCTGAAATTGAAAAAAATCCGGGACAAGTTAACCCCTGACGGAGACCCCGTGTGCAAGGGCGTACCCGGGGGGGGGGAATGTAAACTTCCCCCACCGAAATTTATCCCCAGTGATTTTTTACACAAGGGTTCCCCCTTTTGGTTTTTATGCTTTGGCCGGAAAAATTTTCTAATATTTCTCCAATGGACTAAATTTGGCCTAAGAATAAAAAACTTTCCCAACTTTTTTTCTGGGTGCTGCCGCCCCCAGACCCCTGCGACTATGTGGCTTACTATTCCTAGTTATTCTCTTTCATCAAAGCCTATGCATGTATACACAACTACATTATGCTGCATATCCATGTTTGCACGAGTATATTATGCTACATTTATATACTTGTGGAATACACCTTCTGATATGACGATACATGGGCAAGGTGGTTAAATTGAACCCGGGAAAATTAACACATTCTTGCGCGGTCCCTTCACCCCAGGCGAAAAAGTCCATTGCTAAATGTATATAGTTAGTAGTCATTTAATTTAATTAAATTCACTGTCAGTGGCCCAGCCAGAAACGTTTCAGGGGGAACGACTTGGTGAGTTTTTGTGATCGTTTAAAATGCCCTTTTTAGTAATTTTAACATTTAAATTCACTAAATTCACATTCACAACCCAAGATCACTGGGTCACAGGCTGCAGGGGTTGGGGGGCAGCTGCCCCCAGAAAAAAATGGAGATTTTTTTCAATTTTTAGGCCGAATTTGGTAACTGGAGACGTATCAAAATTTTTCCGAAAGTAAAAACAAAAGATGGGAACGTCAAATCGGACAGTATATATATTCCACAAGTAAATTCATCATAATGTACTCTTGTAGAAATGCATAAGCTTTGATGTTGAAGTTGATGAAAACTAATAACAACGAATAGTAAGCCCAGTTGCAGAGGTCTGGGGGCGGCGACCCCCAGAAAAGATTGGAGATTTTTTTAATTTTTAGGGCGAATTAGGTCAACTGGAGACGTATTAGAAGTTTTTTCCGACCAGAAAATTATAACAATAAATGGCAACTTTACATCAGACATTGTATTACACATGAACACAGCATGATGTACTTGTGCATACATACGTTAGGCTTTGATGCAAGATGATAACAAGGAATAGTAAGCCATAGAGTTGCAGGGGTATGGGGGCGCAGTCCCCAGAAAAATATTGAGAATTTTTGCTTTTTAAGCCAAATTTGGTCAATTGGAGACGTATCGGAAATTTTTTTCGGCCGGGTAATAAAAACCAAAGGGGATACCGCGAAATCAATCTAGAGTTAGACTGCGCAGTCAAGTAAGAGTTGGACTGCGCGGACTATTTGTAATTTTGGACTGCGCGGACTATTTGTAGTTTTGGACTGCGCGGTCCAACTCTTATTGGCTGCGCAATACTACTGACTGCGTAGTGCGCAGTCTAACTCTGGTTTGACTGCGCCTGCGCACTGCGCAGACTATTTGGACTGCGCAGTCCAACTATTAATTGGTCATGCAATCTTACTGACTGCGCAGTTTAACTCTAGTTTGACTGCGCAATCAATCTAGAATTAGACTGCGCAGTCATTAGGATTGCGCAGTCAATTAATAGTTAGACTGAGCAGACTAGTTGGACTGCGCAATCAATCTAGAGTTAGACTGCGCAGTCATTAGGATTGCGAGATGGACTGCGCAATCAATCTACAGTTAGACTGCGCAGTCAACTCTCACGTCCGTTATGTGCGCGGTCCTTATAGTTACTCAGAGCAGCCCTCGCTCCGCTCGGGCTGCGCGGTCCAACTCTGACCGCTGCGCGGTCGCGCGGTCCATCCGGGAAAATCCCGGGTGAATCCCGGGTCTTGCCCATGTATGATTACTCCCATCATTTGTTTTAAATTTTGTCGGAAAAATTTCTGATACGTCTCCAGTTGACAAAATTCGGTCTGAAAATTGGAAAAATCGCCAATTTTTTTCTGGGGGCTGCCGCCCCCAGACCCCTGCAACCTTGTGTCCTTTGGTTTTTATGGTCTGGCCGGAAAAACTTTCTGATACGCCTGCAATTGACAGAATTTGGCCAGGAAATCGAAAATTTTCCCTATTTTGTTCTGGGGGCTGCCGCCCCCAGACCCCTAATCTTGCGTTTGTAAGGCGTTTTAAAAAGTGTTAAAATTGCTAAAAAGTGCATTTTAACCCATCACAAAAAATCGAAAAGTCATTCCCCCCCCCCGAAATTTTTTTCTGGGTACGCCACTGCCCGTGTACATGTATAATATAGATACAAAATGGACAACGTGTAGCCTTTCACCGTTGATTAACACGGACACTGAGATATATAATTCAAGAAAGTTAAAAAGACAAAACCAAAAACTAAAAAAGTTATATATAACAGTAAAAAAACTTACATCGGATGCAGCTAAAGTAAACAGAGCACAAAATAGCAGCAGACACCGTCGCATGATTGCACAACCAAAATGGCAAACTAAATCAAAACTTAACCTAAGCTAAAAAAAGATTGGCAAACATTTATTAAAGTCAACATGTCAATTCAAAGGTTCAATAGACATGTTGACTTTACCAGTGCATGAATCATACAGCTAATAAGCAAAAATACATAATGTCTTAGAAAAATCTAGGAAGTGTAGAGCCCTAGCAAGATAGGAATAGGGTATGGAGATACGTAATTGTCTTATGGAAACTTTACACAACAATCCCTTTCTTTAATGTTTACATCTCGGCCTGGCTAAATTTCCCATCCGTTCACAATTCACTAAATTTTCTCAAAAAAATTTCGCCAAAATTTTCTGAGGGTTCATCTCAGACTAATCAATCCTCGTAGCTTAGCTAACACTTCCTTCTAATTATCTTTCATGAAAGTTTTTTGCAAACCTGCAAATAAATGCATTAAAAAATCTAAGTTATCCCCCAGAAATTTTTTTAGGCAACATTGTATCGTCCTTCACTCAGTGCCAAATACTTCCTAACTGCGGCTGCGGTAGTACCAAGTCCAGTTATTCCAAGAGTACATAATAGCGTCTCACTCTATATAGAAGAAGAGTGAGACACTCTCCAGCCTGCCTGTGTTCTAGCACAGGCAGATGCGCTGGTCGTTTTCAGGCTACATGTTGACATTCTATGCAACATGTGACTGGCCAATCAGCGCGTAGATTCCCTGCGTAACACACTTTAGTATATAATCGCTGATGCGTTGATAAGCATTAAGATAGAGTTAAAAGCTTAATAACTCATTATTTATTCATAGTCTGCTTGCAAAAACATTAAAAAAGGTTTGCAAATACCTCTAGGGATATTTTGGCAAACTTTCAGCGAAATTGATTGAGAAACTTTTGAGATATAAACTTTTCTGAATTTCTTCAAAGTTTCTCAATCAATTTCGCTGAAACTTTGCCAAAATATCCCCAGAGGTATTTGCAAACCTTTTTTAATGTTTTTACAAGCAGACTATGAATAAATAATGAGTTATTAGCCTTTATCCCTATCCCGTTTTATGATTGGAGCACGTGCACATGCGTCGGCCAATCAGAGAACAGAAGCTCGCTTCTGATTGGCCATTCACATGTTGCATAGAATGTCAACATGTAGCCTGAAAACGACCAGCGCATCTGCCTGTGCTATAACACAGGCAGGCTGGAGAGTGTCTCACTCTTCTTCTATATAGAGTGAGACGCTATTATGTACTCTTGGTTATTCTAATGCAGGCAATCAAAATACTCAAAAATGTCTCAGCAAAATCACGCGCGCTAGTACTCCTATACACTACAATGCACACAATTTTGCAGCGATACTGCAAGACAAAGAAAGTCAACACAACTAAAAGGTCAGGGCCGGGCCCACCCTAAAAGCGCCTGGCTTTGTTTTTATCAGCGACAAATCTTCGGAAAACAATGAAACTTTGTTATCATAATCAACAAGCTCGTAAAAAGCCCAAAGACAAGTTCGTCAGAAAATAAACAAATAGTCGTTATATACATTTTTAAAAGTATAAAATCGACGTATACGTAGAAAAATACAGAAAGAACAATAAAAAGCAGCATGTGCTTCAAAAAGTTTCAATGTGCGAAAATTTACGAATAATATAAAAATCACCCCCCCCCCAGTGTATTATTGTTAGATACTGTACGAGAGCGAAATGAAAACGTCATCACTGATAAAATCTATAGATAGAGATAGACGATGAAAAAGTGCCGACCGACCCTTGGTACTGAAAAATGTGATAACTTTTCAACTTAAACATTTTTAATTGTATTCATGTTACTTTTTTGACTTGTTGTGTGTGTGGGTGACACAAAATATAGTCAGGGAGTGCTACGCTTATTTTTCACGATATGGGGAAGGTTAAGGCCTATTCACACGATGAGCGGGCTCATCAGCGGGAGCACACGCACACTAACTGCCTACTGCATTGTGTGAAATATTGCAGCAGTCAGTGTAAAAATAGAATGCGCCCGCTCATGCTCTATGGCGTGCGCCATGGAGCAAAATGCGCCCTCGTGTGAATCGCCCTTTATGGAACCATCCTGGTGAAAGGATGTATATAACATCCAGTATGTAAGGATGTATATAATATAGTATATAATATAATATAATAATATAATATAATATATTTAGTATAATACTAAAAAACAATCACCTTTTAGTTAGTCAAAAAGAAAGGTTGAAGTTTGGGCGTGGTCGGGGATGTCAAATTATCCGTCCCAACCACAACGCGTCACGACTTTTTATTCGTCATTTTCCGGTCACGTTGGTCACTTTTCGCGAAGGTAGAAGTTCGTCATACCCCGAAAAAACAGCTACTGGTGCTGTCACATCTTTTCGGTTCTGAAAAATACCGCCCGATTCGGCAGGACTTTTGGCTTTCATAAACCCTGGACACGGTTAGAGGACTTTTTTCTCTAGAAAGCGGCGGCCGACTCATCAGGCCTGTTTTGGTTTACAGAACTGCTGGAATTACTTTCGGTTCTTTTATTACCCGGCAGTAATTGGCCCATAGGAGTGGTCGATTCAGCCGGTTTCGATTAGCTCTGCGCGACCGATATTAATTCCAGCGTACTTGTCGAAACTTTGGCTCCAGGCAAGGACCGACACGACTGAAATTTTTGAATCGATGGTGAACCGTCGAGCTTTTCTCTGTCGGTTGTAAATTACCGGATGAAACTGAACGGGCTAAGTTGATCTTGGACCGATTTTGCTTTCTACTCAATTTTCCTGAACTTTTTGCTTCGCTTTGTTGAGAAATTAGCTTCCATTTGTAATCATGTAATCATCATCAAAAACCGACATAATTTGTAGTGCCGTAAAAGTTTGTCAGGGAACTGTAATTTTACAGTACTGTAGAATCAAGAAAAAAATTATTAATGATAGGTCTGTTACAATTTGGAATGGCACTTGTAAACTTTCAGTCTTAACTTTAATTCCTATCTTCGAAAAGAATCGTTGGTAAAAACCCACGACATTCAGACGTTCCACACAGACAAGCTTTCTGCGTACTTTTTCGAACACTAGACCCATAATCGAATGTAAGTTCTTCCCAAGCGAGTATATTTTTGCGAGCAAATAGGCAAATTCTAGGCCGTGTTTGTTCCACACGAACGGGCAATAAAATCATATTAGGGTCGCATGAATGATTGAAATATCGACTGATTGATTTCGCATTCCTAGAATCAATACAAGTCGTTAAAATATCGTCACTTCCAGATAAATGCTCATAAACGATCAGAATATAGTTATGCACAAAATTCTGAGTATCGTGATCAGTTTCCGTTGGATTACTGGCATCAGCACCTCCAGAATTCTGAATATCGTGACAGCTTTGAGCTGAATTCTGAGTACTGTCACATTTCTGATCAAAATTCTGAGTATTGTCAGCTCTTTGGGTTGGATTCTGAGTGTTGTGAGTTTTGATAGCGTCGC
Organism: Trissonchulus sp. WLG1_4; assembly: GCA_030248245.1. Lineage (NCBI taxonomy): Eukaryota > Metazoa > Nematoda > Enoplea > Enoplida > Ironidae > Trissonchulus > Trissonchulus sp. WLG1_4. Next base: position 7,562 of record JASANF010011474.1, read on the forward strand.
TGTTGGCTATGGCTTCACCAGCATATTCGCATATATAGCTGCCACGAGGTATGTCCACGCTGCAGCGTACACCCACACCTTTGTTTGTCTTCGTATCAAAAACCTGAAATATAAATCCAGCAGAATCACTTTAGTTGACTTAAACTCGTTTATAAATGAATTTTATCTTATTTCGTATTTCCTTAATGGAAAACTCGACGATCGTCAAAGTTAGCAACGTATTTTGATTATTTTTACTATTATAGAATTACACTCACCCAAAAATTAGCAATATCAAAACAAAACTTGGAAATACTTCCAATGGAATATATATATACCCCCTGCCCCTATCCCTTCAAAACAAATTTCTACAAAAATTAACGCATTAGAACCAGCATTCAAATGCCTAAACTTGCTAAATAAATAAACTAACTATAAACTAAATAAAAAATAAGAAACTATATTTGCAACTAACAGTTAAATGCGGCTGAAGAACTGATGGTTTCTGCACCAATCGATTACAGCAATTGGGTTTACACCGACACGTTGGTTTGCACTCCAGAACAGGTCTATCAGTGTTTCCGCCTGTTTGTTCGCCCAATATTTCCTCACTGAGCACCAAATCGGGACATATGTCCTCGGTTTGCTGTGGAGCAACGTAGTATCTTCCATTGGGGGCGTACACAAGACAAGCACACGCTGACGCCCTGAAACGCAACGTTATCCAGTCGACTTGGCGGATCAGGGGGGGGGGGGTTAGAAATTTTTGGGGAGCGAGCATACATGGGCGTGGGGGGGGGTTGGCGGGGTTGTCACCATAAATGGGCATGGGGGTTTGCAGCCCCTCCCCCAGAAGGCAACTTCACCGCGCGCCGCCCAGACAGGTGCTTCACGAATTACGCCCCCCCAGAATGTTTTGAAGGTGCTCACGACGGCAAAATCGGTGGCTCACAAAGAGAAAATGGTGGCTCACGAAGGGAAAAATGGGCGGAAAAAATGCAGCAGCAGCCCCCCCCCCAGGAGTGGACACGGGTCAGAATTTTCGACCCGCGATCCAACCCAAACCGCGGCTTGACACTCGTGGGTAACCCGCGACCCGACCCGCGCCGTAAAATTCGACCCGCGACCCACCACTCCATAGACATACCCTACCTGATAATTGTTTTTGGCTGATGCCCATGTATAATTTCACTTTGCAAAATGCACATCTGTACCTACATCGTTTGCATTGCTACATACATATGTACCTTAAACGAATGGTACTATTACACGGTAGTCCAACTTCTGTAAAATTGGAGGCCGACATAGTGATTTCTTAGGTTTCGCGGGTCGGAAAAAAATTAGTCGACCCACGCAGCATGAAGTGGGTACCCGCGGGTCGACCCACGGCTCAAATTTTTCGACCCAACACAACCCGCGCGTACCCACGACCCGCGTCCACCCCTGCCCCCCCTCCCCGAATTCGCTACCTGCCCACGAATGATAGCAAGACGTCAACCAGGAGAGAAGCCAGCGGTCCAGAGACTTACATGAATGAGTTTGCAATTGTAACAATAATTCAGTATGTGAAAAATCTGGTGGCAATAAGTAGTTTATGTTCAGTTGATTACTTAAAACCTCAATCTTCGTACACAAATGAATTACAGTTATTATTAGCATAAAGGTACAAAAATATTTATCAGACACAGGCCTGGGGGGAAAAGAGTCAACCCGAATTTCGCTAGAGCATTCCCTTCTAAAACTGGATTATGATTCAATAGTGACGCATCAAGTAAATTTCGTGTATCACTACAACTACAAGTGTAATCTAACCGATATTCGGCTGCAGTGTTTTTTTGCGTCAAAAAGTGCGAAACGCAGCACTTTTTTTCTGAAATTTCGCACTTTTCTTTGGCCATGTGGGTCCCGTGACGCACCTTTTTTCGGCCGAGGCTGAAAAACGTCATAGCTTAAACGTAGAAATGAAAACTTTTTCAGAAAATTTTTTAAAACCCCAAAATCGTAATTGAGGACGGCCAGTGTCATAATAAAGTGATTTTTAGCTAAAACACGCGCTTAGATGGCATTATAACAGCTGTGTGCAGTGTGCATTTTTTTCAAATGACGCAAAAAAATTGGGCATGTGCATCAGACGACGCAAAAAAACTGTTCGGCTGTAAATATCGATGTAGCCTTACGTGCAGCAATCTCGTTCGCAGTCACAACCGTCCAAAAGCTCAGGACTAGGCAGCAAGTCAACAAATCGTGGCATTTCTTTTTTTCTAAATTGAACGAATGTACAATACACTGATGGGAGTTATTATGTATTTATGAAATACCAAAAAAATTACAATCTTTCAATTTTTCAATCTTTCAATCAATTGCAATTCTACAACATAAATTTATGATAGAACATAAGGTGATACCGAATTTATGTAAAGCTTCTGAAACTACCCCCTCGTGCAGACCAGACCAAAAAATGTTCAACTCTTCAAAGTTAAAAAATGTTTGAGAAAAACATGTGGCGTGATTTTAGCCGCTACTCGCTGAACTCTGGATGGAATTTGTTATTTTCCTAATGAAATAACACGTTTTGTTTTGTCGCAACTTTTGGTCATGATTTATGCAACAAATTCATTACCAGTCGATTACGATTTTTCACTTACATTGTTACACTAGTACGATTTAATTTGTCCAAATATTGCCTTTTCTGCAAATATTCGCTTTTCTTATCTGACCCCTTGTTTTAGCTTAGGGCCTTTTCACAAATTATATTAACTGGATTAGATTAACTAGATTAACTTCAGTAACTAAGGATTAGTTTGATGAAAGTTTATGAAACTTTGCATAATAATTAAACTATGTCATCTCCATGCTCCATCTGCTTGCAAAATTTTATACATTTACGTTAATCCTATGTTGAGTTATGAAGTTAATCTAGTTAATCTAATCCAGTTAATATAATTTGTGAAAAGGCCCTTAGTTAAAATTGCACCCCTGCAGCAAAGCATATATAGATGTGCTAAAACACGGGTTTTTAACGAATCAGGTAGGATTTCGTAATCAAATTATGTGCAAATCATAATATGAAAACGTATTTAGTACCCGAAATTAGCAAAACAACCTGTGGAATACTGATATCCAGTATCTACCCTGAAAATTTAATGAGCAGCATGAAAATGTAAACTCATGAGGTATTTTTATAGTATTTGATGAAGTGATACATTTAGAAAACCAAGGAAAGCTAGCTTTGTGATTGTGACAGTTAACACCAGAAAAATAAGGACAACCGCCCATTCTGTAATCCGCTGGCGGCTGGTCCTACCCTACCTAAAATTGAGGCGTTATATAACCTTCCTGCGTTTTCTGGTTATGATTATTTAGGCTTAATATAACAGAACTATAGTTACGATTTTCTACTATAGTTATTACTACCTAATCAAAATCACAGATGTACATGGGGGCTGGGGGATCTGAGGGGACAATCACCCCTTATATTTGACCCATCGGAACAAGCCCTACTCGTTGGTGCCGAAAAAAAGTACCCTAACACTCAAAAATTGCCCAGATCGCTGTAAAATTCTTCAAAAACGAGCAAAATGCGAAAAAACTGCTAAAACATCCAAATTTTGCTAAAAATTTACCATTTTTAGGCTAAAAAATTTGTGTTATCAGTTCAAGCATACAAAACGCTGGAACAGAACAAGCCCTCCCCCCAGACCGAGACCCCGTGTACATGTATGATCACAATCTATCACTACGGTTTTCTGATGCAAAGTACAAACCGTACCAGTGAAATCTTCTTGAAAGGCTTTCCAAATTTCTCAGTAAACAGTCTTAACCGTGTGACTAAACAAGAAGCAGCAGAAACAAAATATGAAACGGGAAGCAATAAAAAACGCACAGGTTGTATAAAAACATTTCACACTCAAACGAATCACAGTAACATTTTACTCAATCAAAACAAGAAACAGAGTACACGAATGTAATCCGATAATTAACAATATTAGAACACAAAATTTTAAATTTTAACTCATTCATGCGGTTGTCTTCTTTTTGCTCTTGCTCTTCAGTCTATTGAATTCTCGGGTGACAATGCGGTTGCGCTGAAATACACACAAATAGCAACTACAGTATATAATAAAAATTACATTAATAAAACTGATCGTCGAAAAACTGTATTCAGTATTGACTGTGCTGTTTTGCAGTTGATCTCCGTTTCCCCTTCTCAGAGGGACCGCGATAACTCGGAATTGTGACAATTATATAAGTACAGAAGGGGGGTAAGGGGGGGGGTAGGCAACCCGCCCCCCTCAATCCCCCAACTCTGGTAGCCGAAAAAGTGCACCAAAATTGTGTAAAAATTCAAAAAATCGCGAAAAATTTCGGGATGCGATTAAAAAAGTGCCAAGAAAACGAGTTAAAAAATAGGAAAACTGCTAATTTTTTTGGCTGTCGCCGAAAAAAACCGGAACCATTACCAAGACCACCACTCCCACCCCCCCTCCACCGAGGGGCACCACCTCCCTTGCCGATTGCTCCCGTGCATCTCTCGTGACAATATTAAATGAAAAATGTTAAATTTCTGCAGATTTTGCCTTCGCACATTTAGACCTCCTGCTCATTCTCCTCACCCCTTGATTCAACTTCAAAAACTTGAAAGCACCCCTCATTGGGCTTTATTCAACGGTGAGTTACACAAAAGTTACGGTTCAGCTATGTTAATTTCGATTTGGAGGAAAAAGCTAGGTGAATATATACCTGTCTCAGGTTTTAAAATCTCAAATTTTGCCCGAAAAGAAACTGACGTAAATATACAGATGTGATTTTTTCAAGATTCCCCAAACAGGAATCGAGTTGGATTCTGATCCAACTTAAAAATTGTGCTTGCGATCAACCAAATATATACTCTTAAGCCATGATCATATTTCGGTCAGCTGCTGTGAAAAAGTGACAAAATCAATTGCACCAATTATTTGCACACGGTATGGAAATAACATCAACTATCTTTGTGCGAAAAATCGGCTTAAAAAGCTGTACAGTTATTTAGAAATCGCTTAGGGACAAAACGACAGAGACAAGTTTAAACCGGGCTTAACGGCCAAGCATGCACAACGGTCAACGGTCAAAGCAACTTCACTTACTGCTTGCTTTGCCTTCATAAGCTTGAAGCGATCAAAATCGGTCAATGTGGCTCTCTGAAAAAAATCAAAGGTCAACTGTCACATTGCACAACAGTCATAATTATAATGTACAAAATATGGGGACGATTACTTATTAAGTGAATACAACTCCATAACTCTAATTCTAGAAAGAAGCAAACAGAAAACCTGCTCAGGAAAACCAAGGGCCCATTCCTTTACCGGATTAACGGGCTAATAGTAATCGGACCCAACGGTTTATATGCTGAAAAATGCCATTGCAAAACCTCCAGATTAAACGAACTTAAAGTGTAGCGCGTTGCTTTTGAGTCAGACTAAACGGACTTAGGCTTGCCTATATGCACGCTACATTTAAGCGTGCACGTTAAATCCGTTTAGTCCAGTGTTAGTTTAGTATCGGCTCGGACTAAAATTAGGTTGCTGACTTAATCATTTAACTCGTTTAGTCCAATATTTCATTTCCTAAACCTCGGACTAGAATAAGTCGAGTCCGTTTCAAAAAGTGGGCCCCAAGTTTTCAGCAGTCAGCTTACCAATTTTCTCATGCGCAGCTTCCTGGCCCAGCCAGTGGCCTCCCACTGTTGGTCGATCTTGGCCTCAGTCCATCCCTGCTTCACGTACTTCTGTCGCTGGCTGTGACGCAGGGGGATCTTGAACTTGGTCAGGTGCAGGTTCTTGAATCGCGCCGAGTGTCGGGGCACTCCGCTCAGCGGGCCGTCCAACAGGGCCTGAAACAACAACACTATCGGTTCAAGACCATAGATGCCCAAGGGGGTATCCATTCCCCCCCTCCTTCAGCGTGGTCAGGCACCGCCCCTCTTTGACAACGGGCACCTGACCCCCTCATCCCGCCCCACCTCTAATCGTCAGAAAATTAGTAAAAACTCGAACTCGAAAAATCGCAAGAATTTTCCGGCTGTGGCTAAAAAAGTTGCTTAAAACTGAGTCACAAATCGAAATTTGCGACAATTTTCCGGCTATCACTAACTAACTAAGGACCACCTTACCTCCACTGGTGTTCAGGCACCCCCCCTTCGCCAACTGATATCGTGCACCTCTAATCCGGACCTCTGCTGGTTGGCTTGTAAACTATCCCAAACATCACATAAATAAAGTCAGCAGTGTGTCCAGACATAATTTGCCTCTGGCACAGCAGACGATCCCAGTCAAATTTAGAAGCCACACCGGGAAAGTTACAGATTGCGATCAGAAAGAAGAAGTAACCATACATGTAACAGCACAAAAAATTTGGGTACCCCTCCCCCCCTTTCCTCCCAAAAATGATGCAATTTTTCCTTTTTTGACCAAAAAACACCGATTTTGACAATTTTTGGCAAAAATTTTGGTAAAAATCGCTTAAATTTCAGAAAAGTGCCCATTTTTTCGAATTTCGGTCAACATTTTACCCCCGCCAGGACCCTCCCCCCTCTTTTCTCCCTGGCGGGACCCCCCCTCTCTCCCCCGGGACCGAGTTTTGGGGGGTCTTCCCCCCCAACCCCGGCAACAACATGTATGAAAGTAACCATCATGAGAAGGGAAGTTGACTGCACAACGCAGAACACAGAAGACCAGCACAACCAAAACAAAGGCTCAATTAAACGTTCCTGATTCCCCATAAAAAATTTTATACTAAAGATTCCAGATCATCTTATCACCAGTTACGGCAGGTCGGCAGACACTTTTGTCTCACCCTGTTGGCATCAATAACTTCCACAATGGCCGCCAATTTCCCTTGCCATTTTCCGCGCCCAATGTACACCACCCGACCGATCTCCACCATTCGTCCGGCAACCTAAAAAGTTAAAAAGTACACTATTACGGGGTCTGAGGACATCAGCCGCCAGAATCCCTTATTTGCGTAAAAAATATAGTTTTGGTCATTTAAATTAAATAAACTCAGTACACAATTTGTGTACGTCATAATATGCATCCATTTTTTTAAAAATTCTTTTTCATTGGTTGTGATTTGAAATTCTATATGCATTAAAAACCACATATATACATAAATGTACATAGTGTAAGGCTCCACTTGGGAGAACCTCCCTCACTCCCCATTCACACTTCACTTACCTTTTCAACATTTAAATATTGTGAATTCACGCTCATCATATTTAATCGTTATGTACTTACTTGCGCTCTGCGGTGTGTGTACGCTAGGGATGGAAGTCTCGGTCAAAACCCGAGACTAGCCCAGTCCCGGTCTTGGTCTCGGTCGCAGGGTTTTTTTCAAAATCGGCACTGTGTAAATCAGGGTTTTTTTTCAAATCGACCACTGCTCAAAACTTGTTCTTTTTTATTTTTGAGTGTTCTTTTTTACGATGACTTGTTCTTTTTTACTGAAAGTTTTAAACGGCGTTGTATATACTCATGTTTTTAACCAAAATTTCCATTCATACATCCATCTACAATATTGCGTTCTCAGAAAAAAATTTCGGGGGGATGACTTTTCGATTTTTTGCAATGGGTTAAAATGCACCGTGTATATATCAATTTCAACACCTAAATACGCATTGCAAGCGTAAATCCACTAAGCCGCAGAGTCGCAGGGGTCTGGAGGCGGCAGCCCCCAGAAAAAAAATTTAGAGTTTTGGATTTTTACGCCAAATTTGGTCAATTGGAGACGTATCGGGAATTTTTTTCGGGGCCAAGAAAAACCACAGGGGGGACCCTTATGTAAAAATAGACTGGGAAAAAATTTCAGGTTGGAGGAATTCCCTTCACCACCACCCGCTCCCCCGGTACGCCCTATCCATGTATGAGGATAGGTTGGGGAATGGATGGCAGAATCGAGAAGGCAGTTGGAGAGGCTCCCAAGAATTGTGGCAAAATTGGGTGTAAATGGCGTTTTTTGAAATATTGTATATACAAAATTTACATTATATAAAAATTTTCGGGGGGTCTCCATAATTTTGGCTGATAGGCATTCCAAAATTTATATAATATAAACCACCTCATGCTAAAGCTAGTTTTCAACGGAGTCTGTAGTTTCCACAAATTAGCTTCTGACGATCTATATACGTTAGAATTGTTAAGGTGTGTTAAGATCAGGGACTAGCCAGGATTTTGGAAAGGAAGGAGCACCTCGGTACTTTAAAAATTGAGGAAAACGACAAATTTATGCTAAAAATTTCACACTGTTAATTTTGTATTTTTGTACCTTCAATAAAGTCCCCTAAACGTCAAACCACGCGTCCCCTCCTCCTTAAACCTTCGAAAAATCTGGCACAGACCCCGTACCACACCCCATCCCCATATATATACATTTACGCTGTTAAATGCTGCTTCTAAACACCATGAAGTACCCTAGTCTCATACACATTCAAAGGACTGCAAACTGAAGAAAAGAATACACTATTCAGTTCAGTCGCTCTTTTAAGATCCCTAGAGAGAGAGACCATTAGAACATAATAGCTGTCCCCAGAAAATTTTTTGAAATTAGACAATTTTGGTGCACTGTAGACGCGATTCTGGGGTTTTACACGGCTGCAGCTGGCTGTTCTACGCTTGTTCTTTTTTATTTTTTGCTGTTCTTTTTTAGAAAATGGCGTTCTAAAGAACATAATTTGGAACAAAAAAAACTCTGGACTGTAAATGTTGTGTAAATTAAAAATTTGCTGTGTAAATTAAGGGTATGTTGTGTAAATTTTTAAAAGTGTGTATTTTAGCATTTTTTAGGTAAAAATTGATCGTTTTTTCAAGTGAAAAGTAATATTTCGACTTTGAGACTCGAACTACATACGAAAATAAAAAATATGAGATAATTGAAAATTTGTGCGTTTTTGTCAGTTCAAGTATCCGACACGCCAGGGCAAGCCCCCCTATCCCCTAACATTTCGAAAAATCTGAAACAAGCTCTAACCCCCAGGCCGAGACCCCGTGTACATGCATGGTTTACACAGATAGAGAGTTGTTCTATCAGCCAGTGCCAGATCCTACTCATTTTTTTTCAAATCCGGATGTAAAACGTTTACAGTAGTTTGAAGTAGGACACGAAATCGCACAGACAGGCTCAGCACGACTCATTTTTCATTTTCAACTTTCAAGTGCATAAAAAAGGTTACTAAAAAAATCACAAACCGTTTTAGAGTAGAAACTGAAAATTTTTTTGGGTCAAAAACTAGACTTAATTTTGTTAGGACAAAAAAATTCGCGAATTTTTGTAATTTTTACAACCAAAATAGGCAGTTTCATCAGCTTTTGGGGGAAAATGGGGCTGTGTAAATCAGTGTGTATTTTTATTTTTTGCTGTGTAAATTAGGCGGCCGATGTGTAAATACACCCTATTTTACACAAAAAACCTTGCTCGGTAGTCGCAAAGTCTCGGTTTGTATAGCAGGCGGGGAAAAAAAACCCACCCCATTTTTTGGGGGAAAAAAAACCCACCCCGGTTCCGGAACTTCGGTGTATGGTACAGGTCTAAAAATTTGCCAGCGTATAGTACAGTCCCTGTAGGCAAACGTATATAAGCGGTATCCAAACGGGGTCTCGTTGGTACTTTTTATGAGTCAAAATTTTTGACCCCCCATTTTTGACCCGACATGGCTCCAAGGGAGGTGAATTTTGGAGTCTCATTTCTCAGCACTAAGAGATGCGAGCTCAAATGTAAAAACACTTTTACAGAGGACTACCCTTCCTCTATCCATGACCGCAGTGGCAGGTCCCTCCTTCTTCCGTACGAGGGGGGGCATGACCGAAATTAGACGGGTTAAAAAAAACCCATGTGGGGGAAAAAAACCCACTTTTTGAAAATGGTCTGGTGATGTCGAAAAACCTTGTAGCTACTCCAAAAGACACCTGGTAGTGCAAAAAGACGTTTATTGTTAACACAAATGCGCATACTGACACTTTCTTGATCGATTTCTGGAATACGGGCCTAATAGTCGGACTTTGTCATTTTGAGGTCCCTTTGGAGCGGAAAGTAGTATTATTTGGTACTATTGCCACTTTTTTGTGTGTTTTTAATTATAACCTGTTAATTTCTCTTGTTTAAACGCCAAATAACCGAATAAAACTAAAATATGCCCGTCACGACCAGTCACACCCACTTACGGTACCCTCCATGGAGGGTCGATGGCGTAAAAAGTAGCCATAAAGTGCAGATTTTGCATGTATTTGAAGCGTAATAGCAACTTTTTAGTTGTTTTCAACGTTTTCAGGCGAAATTAAGGTGTTTTGTTTTCAAATCTGAAAATTCAAAATTTTATAATGGGCTGCGAACGGCTGTTTTCAAACTTGTCTACCTGAGGCCCCATAGCAAATCTACGCATAGTTTTGGCATTAGGGGCCTCTACTACTCCTAATACGTGCCATAGCGTTGAAAAACTATCGCTAACACAATTTTCGGCTGATTTATGGGGTGGGTTTTTTTTCCCCCACATGGGTTTTTTTTCCCCCAAATGGGTTTTTTTTCCCCGGCAAGTTTTTGGCTTCCCGCCAAAAAATGGTAAGAGTTAGCGAAATGAAACCGGTGCCAGCATTTAGAGCAAGGTTAGGCCTACGACAGATTTTTTTGGTTTCCCGTGAAAACGTATAGTCTATGAGCTACATGACGAAATATGAAAATGCGGGTTTTTTTTCCCCCGCCTGCTATACCCGGTCTCGGTTTTTCAAATCTGTGAAAAATTTTCCAGTGGTCCCCCCTTTGGTTTTTATTTATGGCACGAAATTTTTTTCGGAAGTCACCAATTCGACAAAATTTCTCCCGAATCAGTAAGATATAATCATTTTTTTCCAAAAACAACTTTATATATATACTGTGGTTGTTTGTTTAACTTATCAGTAAACACAGATCTTCAAATATATAACAGTGTTTGTGATTCGCTTTGCTACATGCTACTACATACTATCTTTCGAGTCAATATGATTGATTTTATTCTTTAGTATTAGTGTTGGGCTAGTCAACTTTTTTATGCCAATTGGTGGGCTTCACACAGTTATATATATAACTGTAAACTCCAATTAGTACGAGTTTAGCCTGTGCGCAAGACTAAGACAAAATTTACTGTGACAAATGATATTCATGCGGATAAAACATTTACGCATTACACTTAATTATTATTATGTACACTTAATTTGTCTCAAGGGATTGAGGGAGCCCCGCTCCAGGGGGGCGATCCCGCGGGAGGCAAAGATTGAAAGAGCGTCACGGCACGCATGGGCTAAATTTTGCCAAAAAGCCTTTCTGTGTTGGCTGTATTTTAGCATAAATCGGTAATTCCAATAAATTATGAGCGACTTTCAACTTTTTTTCGAGACAAACTGTGTCAAAATTGCTATTTTCTGGCGAGAACAAGGGCAAATTGCGTCTGTTTAGGGACAGAGGTTAAAATTTTCACAATATTCAAGAAGACAGGGTCCCACACAAAAGGACGAAGAACTGGGAATGAACCCAAAATTGTCGTGATGTATATAGCTGTTATACACATAAGGTAGTACACAGTATTTTATTCTCAAGTTTACCTAAAAACTTGTAAAAAGTCATCAAATCAATCAATCAACCCCGGCCCGTACGGAAGACCCCGTTCATCATACCTGGAAGCCCCGATGGCGGTTTGGTTAAGGCTAAGGGCAAGGTATGACTCTCCCCTGAAGCTGGGACCTACCGTTCCCGCTTGGGCCATTAGTAAGAGCGGCAGCGAGCTGCCTTACAAGTGTTCACAATTGAGCTCTTCCTCATATGTAAACATAACGTACTCTATTATAGATTGTTCGTTACGTGCATTGCATACGTATATATATATATATATATATATATATATATATATATTATATATATATATATACACATATATATATACACACTCACACACACACAAGCGGGGTCTGTCTGAGGGGAAAGGCCCTAGATTTGAGATTGCGGGTATATATACATTCTCCACGTTGTTGCCGGCAAATTAAAATCACCGTTATGTTACATACTCACCATTTTGAAAATTTTCTCGGTATATTTTGAGAAGTGATCTGAAACAAAATCATATATATAATGTTATTTATGAGGTGTAAAATATTTCAAACTTCCTAATTTTCCTGTGTAACTTTTGTAAGTCTTAATTTAAACAGGAAAACCGGTCATCCGACTTTTCTGTATATAAGTCATCGTTTCATGCTACAAAAATTATAATGGAAGAAGTTATTAGAATCATGTTATTGATGTTTTGTAATGTTTTTAGATAGTTTTATTGAAAATTCGGCCGTCAAATTTTGCAAAAAAATCTGTGAAACGTGTACAAAAATTTTAGTTTTTTAGCTAAGTTAGCAAAAGTTTTTAAGCTAAAATTCGGACAAAACTCAGACAATATGCCTTTATATTCCGTAAAACCCTATTAAATTGATTCAAAAGAATTAAAAAATTCACTACAATTTTGTAGAAAATTAACAAACAAACAAACAAACAAACGTGTCCCAATATCGTAAATCTGCTGTTATTCTATTTGATTAAATTTATAGCTTTTCACAGCAAATTAAGCTAACCTAAAACAAAGTGTCTGAATTTTATCTGAAGTTTGGCTTAAAAAATTTCCAATCTTTGCAAAAGTTTTCAAGACTGTATATATACATCCGAAATTCCGAACGTTCAATGAAACAATCCGTAAACATTAAAGAACATATCTCACATCTCTTATTCACCTCTGAAGTGCAAGACGGTGATTCAAAGAAAATTCGGATCACCGGATTTAATAAGGCCCTTCCTGAGATGCAGTATATATTCCGAAAACAAATTTTTGGGTTTAGTATATACCACAAATTTAAAATTTTCTTAAAAATTGTACATGTTAAAGTATGTTCGAAGTTAGGATCAAGTGCAGTTGGGGGAATAGTGGACATATTTTTTGGAGTAGAGCACGCTTATGGAAGCATTTTTGTAATAGAAACCCTATCCACAAATTTGTATTTTCTGAGCTATGACCTCTTGAAAATAGCTTTCCAGTGCCTTTGAAAGTGAACGTAGGCCAAAATAAGAAGCCAAAAATGGCTGTAGTGTTGTTTTTTGGATTTTGAGTGCGCTATTTTAAGGTAGATATTTTGAGGCATTGTCTAGGCTTAGCTGGTAGGATTCTCTAGGCTAAGCAGGCAGGATTATATATTTATATATATTCCTGAAAATTTCGATTTCATTTCCTACGCCCAAGCCTAAGCCTAAGTTGGATACTATCCCCCCAACTGCACTTAAGGTGGTAGTTGCGTTTTCAAGGTTTTTGTGATTTCTATGTAAACTTTGCGCCCACAGAAGTCAAGTTACAAAATGAAGCCTGAGCAAGAATTTTTGGCACATTACTGTAAAGGTCAAAATCCCCAGGCATGTCTCTCACTTTTTTTAAATTTTCACCATTTTTCATTATTACAGGGTTTTAAATACAAGAAAATATTATATATGTTAAATTTTTGAAGCCTTTGTTTGTAAGCTATTTTCTCAGCAAATTGACTAGTTATTCTAAAAGTGGGGGAGATGCCTATTGCTTGGGGATCTTAAATATGTCAAAAACCTTACCAACTTTTAGCCAGAACAGCTAGTCGTATGATTCAGAGCTGTGGCGCAAACTTTGTGTAAAAACTCCTGATATTTTGGAAAGGACCTTTCTTTAGACGCTTGTACTGGAAACAATATCACAGCTCAAGTTTCAATGCATGGCATACATGTTAGTAAGATATTGTTCTACTAAATGCCAAAGACCGCTTAAGGGGGTAATTGCGTTTTTAGGTGTTTTTTTAAAAAGCCATAGCTCAGCGTTTACAAATTCAAATCACAAGCGGTCTTTTGCATTAGGTAGAACAATATCTTTCCTAAATGTATGCCATGCCTTGAAATTTAACCTGTGATTTTCTTTCCAGTATAAGCGACTAAAGAAAGGTCCTTTCCAAAATAATAAAATTTTTTACAAAAGTTTGCGCCACAGCTCTGAATCATACGATTACCTGTTGGGGCTGAAAGTTGGTAAGGTTTTTGACATGTTTAAAATCCCCAGGCATGTCCCCCACTTTTTTAATAACTAGTCAATTTACTGAGAAAATAGCTGAAAGGCAAACGCACCGAAAATTTAAGATATTTTCTTGTAATTAAAACCCTCTAAAATTGTCCACAGGTGAAATTTCAAAAAAGTGAGAGACATGCCTGGGGATTTTGACCTTTACAATACTGTCCCAAAAATTTATACTCAGGCGTCACTTATAATTTGAGTACTGGTGGCGCAAAGTTTACATAGAAATCACAAAAACCTCGAAAACGCAACTACCACCTTAAATGCCTCAAGACCGGTTGAATGCAGTTGGGGGGAATAGTGGACCTATTTTTTGAGTAGAGACTAGAGCACCGTGGGAGAAGCATTTTTGCTTCAAGAACCCCTATTTCATTTTTTGGATTTTTTGAGATACAACCCCCCAAAATCTGAATCCTCAGTGAGGGACGTTTTCGCAATTTTTTTCCGAAAACAGTATAGTCAAATGGGGTAAAAAAATACAACATATGAGTACAAGGTTTTTTGCTTTCCTGGATTAAGTTTCTCTCTCGGGCAAACTTTTTTCCGACAATACCTCGCGAAGTTGCTCTACAAAACCACATATTAAACTTTTCTGTCTGCAGTACTAATTTTATGTAAATCGAAAAATAAACGTATTTTTTTTACCCCCATTTTGGGGGAAAAAATACGGTCGCGGGGAAAAAAAATACGGGTCGATTCTGACTCATCTCAGGATCGCAGACCAAAATGCTTCAACCGTTATGAAACTCAACTCGAACTTACTCATTTTTTTAATTAAACTCGCACATAAAAGAAAAGGCCACTGAAATTAAAGCCCCAAGAACACCACAACTACTTTTTACACTACACTCTTTTTGAAAATTTTTTCAAAATTTTTTGAGTCTACGTATTATTTTTTTGCGGTAAACTGAATCATTTGACGTACATACACATTGATTCTGATACACGTCGATTCTAACCCATCCAAAGAACGCAGACCAAAATGCTTCAACCGTTAGTACACTCAACTCAAGCTAGCTTAGCTAGTCAAGTATATTGACCTAACGAGACGTCTACACCTTGACTAGTTTTAACTTAATTAAAGGTATTCCTTCACAGTTCAGCCACTAGCTATGGCTCATACCTTCAACCCCTGTCATACCTACACACGGGGTTACCCTTTCTTACTGCGGCATGAGCAATGGGCCGACTTTTGGCCTAAGCTCTGGCTTGGAATCAGCCGCCGCTCTTAGTATAGTATAGTATAGTAGCAAGAGTACATAATAGCTTCTCACTCTATATAGAAGAAGAGTGAGACACTCTCCAGACTGCCTGTGTTCTAGCACAGGCAGATGCGCTGGTCGTTTTCAGGCTACATGTTGATGTTGACAAGGCAATTATGTTGCGACGGTGTTTTCTAGCAACCTCGTAGAAATGTTGCGAGGTTGTCTTCTAGCAACCTCGCAGACATGTTGCGACGTTGTCTTCTAGCAACCTCCCAGACATTTTGCGAGGTTATCTTCTAACAACCTCGCAGACATGTTGCTACGTTGTCTTATGGCAACCTCGCAGACATGTTGCGACGGTGTCTTCTAGCAACCTCGCAGACATGTTGCGAGGTTATTTTCTAGCAACCTCGCAGACATGTTGCGACGTTGTCTTATAGAAATCTTGCAGACATGCTGCGACGTTGTTTTATGGCAACCTCGCAGACAAGGGCAATTATGTTGCGACGTTGTCCTACTACGACAACCTCGCAAACGACGTGACCACCGGCGAGTGCTGCGAGGTTGGTATGCCAGGTCGTGCGAGGTTGCGAGGTTGGTGCCTACACCAGTGTAGGCTGGGTGTAGGCACTGCCCATGTGTGGATCATGACTAGGTAATACGTTTAAGTAATGTAGAACTAGTAGTGCTTCCTTTGTATGTATTCAACAGGCATAAAGCTGTTGAGGTTTTTCTTGAAGGGGGGTGTATTTTTTTACCCCATGTTTTCGATCGTCTTTTTTTACCCCCTCTGACTGTACTTTCTCCGTTCTAAAACTGATAAATAGAGTCGGAATAATGTTTACTATTTTTCAGAATCAAAACGAACGCACATTAACCCCGTTCCTTTCGAAAAATTGGCCAAATTCACCAGAATCGTCCAATTTTTGACCAAATTCGAACTGGGCCTTAATTTAGGCTTGGGCTTAGGCTTAGTATGGGGCTTAGGCTTAGTATCAGGCCTAGGCTTAGGTAAGGTTCAGGCTTAGGCTTAGGCTCCAGCTCATACATGGGCAAGGTCAAAGGACTTAGCCTACACCAGCTGTTTTTCGTGCGTGGGTCTTTTTGTTTCAAAAATTTACGATTGTAGTGCGTGAAGCGCATAAGCAATTTCTAGTTGCTGATAATTTCTTTTGTCTAACATGTGTTTTGATCTTCACTCCGAACATGATCGAAACACTGATATTCTTTAATTCACGCACCATTATATGCAAACGTTGAGAAACTTCTACATATTATGCATTAAATTATACGTACAGTGTGAGCTTTCGGAAGGCAAAAACCTTTTATGAACACACATGGGCAGTGCCTACACCCAGCCTACACCGGTGTAAGCACCAACCTCGCAACCTCGCACGGCCCAGCAGACCAACCTCGCAGCATTCGCCGGTGGTCAAGTCGTCTGCGAGGTTGTCTTAGTAGGACAACGTCGCAACATAAATTGCCCTTGTCTGCGAGGTTGCCATAAAACAACGTCGCAGCATGTCTGCGAGGTTGCTAGAAAAGACAACCTCGCAACATGTCTGCGAGGTTGCTAGAAGACAACCTCGCAACATGTCTGCGAGGTTGCCATTAGACAACGTCGCAACATGTCTGCGAGGTTGCTAGGAGACAACGTCGCAACATGTCGGCGAGGTTAAGACAACTTCGCAACATGTCTGCGAGGTTGCTAGAAGACAACCTCGCAACATGTCTGCGAGGTTGCCATTAGACAACGTCGCAACATGTTTGCGAGGTTGCTAGAAGACAACGTCGCAACATGTCGGCGAGGTTAAGACAACTTCTCAACATGTCTGCGAGGTTGCTAGACAAGACAACCTCGCAACATGTCTGCGAGGTTGCTAGAAGACAACCTCGCAACATGTCTGCGAGGTTGCTAGAAGATAACCTCGCAACGTGTCTGCGCGGGTGCGAGAAGACAACGTCGCAACATGTCTGCGAGGTTGCCATTCGACCACGTCGCAACCATACGTGGGCAGCTACCGAATTCTGGGGGGGGGGGTGCGGAGCAACTTTTCCGGCAATTTTTCCTTCGTGAGCCACTAATGTTTCCTTCGTGAGCTATCTTCAAAACATTCTGGGGGGGGTGACGGACCTGTCTGGGGGGGGTGAGTATGCCTTCTGGGGGGGTGAAAACCCCCCCCCAAAACCCCCCCCACGCCCATGTATGGTCGCAACATGTCTGCGAGGTTGCTAGAAGACAACGTCGCAACATGTCGGCGAGGTTAAGACAACTTCTCAACATGTCTGCGAGGTTGCTAGACAAGACAACCTCGCAACATGTCTGCGAGGTTGCTAGAAGACAACCTCGCAACATGTCTGCGAGGTTGCTAGAAGACAACGTCGCAACATGTCTGCGAGGTTGCCATTAGACAACGTCGCAACATGTCTGCGAGGTTGCTAGAAGACAACGTCGCAACATGTCGGCGAGGTTAAGACAACTTCTCAACATGTCTGCGAGGTTGCTAGAAAAGACAACCTCGCAACTTGTCTACGAGGTTGCTAGAAAAGACAACCTCGCAATCTTATAACAAGATATCGTCTAAAGAGCGTTAAAGAGCTAGGTTTTTTGCCTCATCGGCTCATATTGCTGTCTGAAAACATACGTATATAGAGAACATATACATGTGTATCGTGTCACTGTGTCTGTACTTGTGTCTAAAGCGTCTTTAGCGAACCGAAAATTTTAAACCTCTGCTCAGCATCCCCCCCCCCCGGGAACGCTTGCAGGCATCCTCGCAAAGGTCTGAGCTGGTGACACCAATTTTTGTACAGTTCTGAAGCCTGTAGCATTTTTTATGAAATATCAAAAATTTGCATGCTGAAAAATTTAAAAGTGACAAAATTTTCCAAATTTTTGACTTGTCATAATTTTTTCACAAAACAAGGTTTTTTTTTTGTGTCCAGAAGTGTGTCCAGACCAGGGGCGGTCCCAGGGGGGGGGGGGGGGGCGGCCGCCCCCCCCCCGAAATTTTTCCAGACTGAAATTTTACACAAGGGTCCCCCCTTTGGTTTTTATGGTCAGGCCGGAAAATTTTTCTGATGCGTCCCCAATTGACCAAATTTGGCCTAAAAATCAAAAATTTCTCCCAATTTTTTTCTGGGGGCTGCCGTCCCCAGACCCCTGCAACTCTATGGCTTACTATTACTTCTTATTATCTTTCATCAAAGCCTATACGTGTATACATGAGTACATTATGCTGCATTTGCATGTCTACACGAGTATATTATGCTGCATTTAGTTGTGCAATACACTGTCTGATGTGACGTTCCCATCATGTGTTTTATTTTCCTGTCCAAAAAAATTTCTGATACGTCTCCAGTTGACCAAATTCGGCCTAAAAATTGAAAAATTCCCTATTTTTTCTGGGTACACCACTGGTTTTTACTACAAACAGACTCAATTCATTGCCTTGATATGGCTGTGGCAATAACAAGATAGCGTAAAGCTAAAAAACGCTATTATAAAAAGTGAAAAAAATTCTTCAGACCTCCGCCCCCCCCGAAATCAAAGTCTGGGACCGCCAGTGGTCCAGACACAATTTTTTCTTGCGGGACACAATTTTTTCCTGCGGGACACAACTTAGACACACCTCTCGAGAAGCCCCTGACAATGCTTTTTCACTTAATATGGTGATGATGTAGCTAGGTTTACCGAAAAAAATTTCCGATACGTCTCCAATTGACCAAATTTGGCCTAAAAATAAAAAATTTTCCCCAATTTTTTCCTGGGGGCTGCCGCCCCCAGACCCCTGCGACTATGTGGCTTACTATTCTTCGTTATTGTCTTTCATCAAAGCCTATGCATGTATACACAACTACATTATGCTGCATGTGCATGTCTACACGAGTATATTATGCTACATTTACTTGTGGAATACACCGTCTGATATGACACTCCCATCTTCTGTTTTAAATTTTGTCGGAAAAATTTCTGATACGTCTCCAGTTGACCAAATTCGGTCTAAAAATTGGAAAATCGCCAATTTTTGTCTGGGGGCTGCCGCCCCTAGACCCTTGCAACCTTGTGTCCTTTGGTTTTTATGGTCTGGCCGGAAAAACTTTCTGATACGCCTCCAATTGACAGAATTTGGCCAAGAAATCGAAAATTTTCCCTATTTTTTTCTGGGGGCTGCCGTCCCCAGACCCCTGCAGCCTTGTGGTTTAGTATTCTTGCGTTTGTAAGGCGTTTTACGAGTGTTAAAATTGCTAAAAAGTGCATTTTAACCCATTACAAAAAATCGAAAAGTCATCCCCCCCGCCGAAATTTTTTTCTGGGTACGCCACTGCTGAAACATGTGAGACATTAATCAATTAACACGAATATGACAATAGACCTGGCATATAGATATAGGCATGCACAAAGGAAAAAGGTATCTAAGCCGAAAAAACATCAACAGAACGGAAAAAGTTTAGAGATTTTTTAAATTTTGAAAGTAGAATTTGTCAATTGTGGAGGTATCAGAAACACTTTTTTCAGCTTTTGAATTTACGGAAAGGGGGGGCTGCGACCTTTTTAAGGAGGGGCTCAAACCGCTAAGGGGGGGGGCTGCAGCCCACCCAGCCCCCCCCCCCTCTAAATACGCCACTGGTCCTAATTTTCTATAAAAAGCCTATAAATAAAATCTATTAGACACAAATCTAAATCTAAGATGATTTTTGGACATCTTAATTTTCTTTTAAATTGTTTTGTCTTAATTTCAACGAATCATTATTGGAGGGTTTTCACAGAAAATTAAGACATATTAAAAATGTCCGAATTTTGTCTAAATTTTGTCTTAAATAAATTCCAATTTTTGAAAACAGTTTCACAGATTTTTGGACAAAATTTATACATCCGAATTTTCAAGTAAATTGTCCGAAAACGCTACCAAATATCTATAAAAAGCTCCTAATAACCTCCGAATTACCTACGAAGTGTAAGACGGTGTTTTAGAGAAAATTCGGATCACCGGTTTTCCTGTGCTAATAGTGTATAACACTTGGCTCAAAAAAACTTCAAACGTCAGTACTTCATGCCCAATTTAAACTGTTTTACTTTGAGGAAACCTTTAGCGTTAGTGTTAGATTGTGAATTCCTTTCGTGAAGCGTGAAGCGCGTTAGATTGTGAAGCCTTCGTCCAAATTTATTACGTACGTCATACATCTAATGACAGCCCTCGGTATCCAATTGAAATGACTATATGTAACCTTAGGCCATGTTTACATTGAGCTTTTTTTCAAAAACTACAAAAACTGCAGCTTTTTTTCAGCTGCTCGAGCAGCTGGAAAAAAGCTGGAGCAGCTGAAAAAATGCGGATAAGTATGGCGGTCACTATTGACTAGCTGCTCCGTTGTCATGACAACAATGCAGTTCCAGCTTTTTTTCAGCTTCTCCAGCTTTTTTTCAGCTGCTCGAGCAGCTGAAAAAAAGCTCAATGTAAACACGGCCTAAAAAACACTTTATCGATTGTAATAGTTTTACATTCAATGTATTCAGGAAGGCAGATTCTGCCATGTGAGCTTAATAGTTTCCACAAATTATTCGTATTTTAGCTTTTTGCTGAGCTATTTAGCTGTGAAAATAGAGAATCAAAAATGAAAAACCTGAAAAGCTGATAAATCTTCGAAAACATCAATTTTTTGATTTAATTTCCTAAAAAATTGATTATGGCTTTTGGTAACTTTTTTAATGGAAATATGCAGTCCTAGGAAAGGTCTAATTTTTGAAAAAGTGAAACGTGTGGGCAAACCTCACATTTTTGCGTAGCGAAATAGACTACTTTTTTTGGACCTGGGTCCCAGCTGCCGATTGCGATCGAGTTGAAATTTTGCACAATGAAAGAAAGAATATAAATGCAGACGTGAATGTTTTTCGATTTTTAAATTTTGGCTCTCAGCACTTTTTGTAGCCACTCAAACACAACTGATTTTTAAAAAATCGATTTTTTGCAAAATCAAAATTGAAAAAAGAAAATCTAAGACCTTTCACGTCTAGATTTTTGAAAGATCTTTCTATCAATACCGAGATCATCAAAATCGATTAAGGTTTCGCCGAGCTAGGTCAAAAATAAAATTAGTGTGAATAGAAATTTGAACATGGCTATAAAATTTGACACATTCACATTAAAGTGCTGAAAAGTATTGTAATTACGTTTTTTGAGGCCTTTTTGATGTACTATTAAACTGGTACTGCTACTAATTGCATGAGCTTGGTTCCAAACATGACTATTTTTGCTGAGCGCCACCTTAAACTTAGTGTTTACACTAAGTGTTAGCGCTTATAAGCGCTAAGTGTTATTCACATACTTAGTGTTTATTTAAGCGCTTAGCAAACACTAACGCCTAAGGGGGTAGTGTCGCGAAAGCAGTCGATTTTGCGCGACTGTAAAACTTGTTCAGTAAAATGTCAGAAATTGTTCTTTCTATATTTTAAAAATCTACCGAAAGGCAAATTATTTTGCCAAGTTTCAGCAAAATTGGTGCAGCATATAGTTTGCAATAATGTCTCAAAGTCGGAAAAATGACGAAAAAAAAACCTATTCACATTCCATTTTTCAGTCACATTTGTCAATTTTTCTGTTTAGTTTTTTTACACAGACTAATAGCACATATGTTGTAGTTTATGCACACAAAATATAGTGCAGATTACTGTAGCGGCTGTGGAGTAATACTAGTTTGAACTGTGAAGGTGTACGTAAACTGTAAAATAGTAACAGCAATAATGATAAATTGTGAAAAATCTAGACGCTTATTTTCAAATCAAAAGAAAAACGAACCTTCAATTTTCTTTTTTCTTATTTGTCGCAAACAATTGTGCGTCCACACATTATGTGTACTTCACAAGCTGGCCAATCTGATATCTGGCTTGATTTTTCGAATTTTTATGTCCCTATTGTGTGATGTCTGGCTTACTAATGACAATTGGTCCAAGATATTTGTCGATATGGATAGTGTAATGTCTGGCAGTAATTATTTGATGCCATACAGCGTTGGACTAGCTTCTCATTGAATGTACTACTTCAAAACAAAAAGTTCTATTTTCACAGCCTATGAGCAAAACTGCTTTCGCGACACTACCCCCTTAACTTAGCGTTTCAATTTTGTATTCACATACTTAAAAATTAGTGTTTGGCTTAGAATTAAGCGCTTAAGTTTAGGGACCTCGGGAGCTCCCTAAGCGCTAAGCGCTTAGTTAGTGGATGGTGTGGGGAAGGGGTAGCGAGAGTGGGGGAGGTTCTTGGCCGCCATGGGAAGGAAGGGCATGCAATTTACGATATATTAGTGACATTTTCCGACCAATTCGATCCATTTTGCTCGTTTAATCGCCAAAAATAAAAAATGCACTTTGTTGTCCAAATTTGTTTTTTTACATTTTTGAATAGAGCATCTTAATCGAAGTAATTTTTCTTCAAGAAAATCTATTTGAAAATTTATATTTTTCACGATATGCCCCCTGAAACATGTAGAGCTGATTTTGCATTTTTCAGGAATCCACCTGCTGAAAACGTTTTTTACAAATGTATAGTTCGAGAAAAATATACATTATTAATAAGGAATAGTAATTTAAATAAATCTATAATCGGATATATAAAA